>JBBPDI010093419.1:0-11715 GCA_037974545.1 Cucumis variabilis | reverse complement strand
GCATTTGAACCACCGAGTTTTGATTTGCTACCTTGATAAACTTTTCTTTACTTTTCTTTTGGAATCTATTTGCACTTATGGAATTTGTTTTCACATGTGATATACCTTATCTTAAATGATATAAGTATCTTTTGTATGTGATCCCTTATCTTGAATCATATAAATATATCAATTAAGTGCATACATCATGCAATAAGTATGCTTCATTATAGGTATATCAGTAAACTGATATACAACAACTAGCTAGTATAGCAAACAAGTAAAATAGTAAATGAAAACATATAATCAGTATTGCGTACATCATACAATAAGTATACTTCACAATAGGTGTATCAGTAAACTGATATACAAAAGATATTCCAAAATAAAATTGTTAATACATCATTAGTAATTGCTAAATTTCAAAACAAGTAAATTGTTCAAACAAATACATCACTAATAATTGCTAAATTTTAAAACAAGTAAATTGTTCAAATACTACATCATTGATAATCACTAAATTTCAAAACAATTAAACTGTTCAAATGGGTGCAAATGTACAAGTCTTAATATTATGACTGACTCTCTTACAACGGTTGCATTTTGTGCTCTTTGAAACTTCACCCATAGAAGGGATCCTTCTTTTTCGAGGCCTTCCTGCTAAACGTCTAAATACCGGAGGCAATACATTCTCATTCACCTCCACAACACTCCAATTAGTATGGTTGCCAATTGGACGAACTAATCCACAATAAGTTACAAACGGTACACTAGCATAATAATACCGTGAAACGAATGCATAAGGATCCAAATTAAGGCTACGAATTACAATAAGAGCTTGAGCACATGGGATTTCTTCTAAATCCCAAAAAAGACAACTCCAACTATTACAATTCAACTTTACTAAAAAATTCTTGCCTCCATCAACTACTTGAAATTCAACTTCACTCACAGGATTAACTTGAACAAAAAAATCATGGTATATCATCAGTGTATTAAACAACCGTTACACTTTAATACAGTCTATCAATAATTCATTATTATAAAGAAAGATATAAAACACACTTACAATGAAGCTTCGTGATTCATCAACTAGCTTTCTCAGCCCAATAACTCAAAACACTCTTTGAACATGAGCTACTTTTCTTCTCTCATAAAACCACTATTGAAGAAACTCTCTAATGGCCTCAAGCAAGGATGCAACCGGTAAGTCTCTATCAATCTTCAACTTAGAATTCAAGCTTTCACAAATATTTGTTGTCATTATTTGATATCTTCTTTTTCTAGAGTATGCGCGTGACCATCTCTCAAAACCAACTTTCATAAGATATCCTCGATGGGTATATCGAATCCATCCATCTCATATATAACTCAAAATCATCTACAGTATAAGAGTATGCACATTGACGAAAAAGCTTTTCAATTAAAGAGTCTTTAAATGACAACTTCACACTCTTCAAAAGATGTTCTACACAAACGCAATATTATACCAATGGAAACATATCTAGAACACCTTTTGGAATACTTATATGTCTATCAGAAATAATAATCAATCCCTCTCGATCTTCAAAAGAAAGTTTTAATTGTTCAAAAAACCATTTCCAAGAAGCATCATTCTCTGAATCTACTATACTAAATGCAAGAGGGAAAATTTTACTATTACCATCCATAGTTGCTGCCGTTAACAATGTTCCACCATACTTACACTTTAAAAATGTCCCATCAACTGCTATATTTGGTCTAAAATATCTCCAACATTCAATTGATGATGCAATAGCCATGAAACAATATTTGAAATGGTCATTGGTATCTATTTCATAAGCAGTAAATGAACCTACAAAAAAGGAACAAAATAAAACAATCAATTTAATAAAAGCACTAAATTTTAAGTGCATACATCATGTAATAAGTATGCTTCATCATAAGTATATTAGTAAACTGATATACAACAACTAGCTAATATACCATACAAGTAAAATAGTAAATAAAAACATCAGTATATTGCATACATCATACAATAAGTATACTTCATAATAGGTGTATCAATAAATTGATTTACAAAAAATGGCAGTGGTATAAAAAGATAAAATAAATTGAACAAGATACTAAATTAAGTGGTAGAAAACAAACCTGGATTTATTTCTTTTAGTTTTGAAAAGAACTTTGGAATCAAAGCATAAGAATCATCGGCATCTCCTTTCAACAACTTCATAACAGATTCTTTTGCTCTCCAAGCCTTATAATAACTAACAGAAACTCCATAATTCATACGCATATGGTGAATGATATCTTTTGGTGTTGAATGAGAATAACTATACCTCAAATAATCAATCATACATTGACTAATAAATTCTGAAGATGCTTGCTTATGAGAAGAATGAACAATCATTGAGCAACTATGATCACTAACGTATTTTCGAATCATCCATAATTCACTTCTTTTATAATGCGATGCTCTAACAAACCAAAGATAACCATCTTCATTACATGCCAACTCAATAGATCTTGAATTAGATCTCAATGTTTTAAATTCAAAATTACTCTTGACAACTATAAAACGGAATGACTTCAGGAAAATTTCTTTACTACAAAACAAATCCTTCTCCTTAAAAGCCACCTCATCATTAGTATTAGTAATATCAACATCTCTAAAAATTGCTAATTCACATCCTAAATCAGCCTCAACTATGGAAGAAGAAGAACCAATTGATACATCCAAAATCGTGTCTATAGAATGAGCAACTAAAGAATATTGGGTAGATTGATCCTTAACCAATGTCAAGAACCATGTCACATCCTTATTTTCAACAATCTTAAGAACATGTTGAACACCATTACTATCTATAGGCAACAAAACTGAAAGTTCAATAGATGACTCAATTTGAATTTCAGTACGTATCAAGTTTACAAAAGAATCAAATGATGATATCACTCCATCAACCAATACACAGTTTGTTTTGTAATCCACATAGCACTATTGCTCATCCCATTGACCACTATGAAATACAATGACTGCAAGCTTAACCATAACTAGAATGAACTGCATTCATTTTGAGAGAATAAAAAACACGCAGTAAGTGTATTAGCCAACTGATACATAGAATATAAGTATATCAACTACAATGAACTGCATTCATTTTGAAAGAATAAAAAACACGTAGTAAGTGTATTAGTCAACTGATACATATAATATAAGTATATCAAATCATTGACGTAAAAAACTAATACAAATTAAAAAAACAAAACAAAACTCTGCAACGCAATGCCCATTCGGTAAAAGAGATGAGGAACAAATAAAAAAATAAATAAAAGAGATGGAGAAGAACAAATTGTAGCCTTAATTTATGATAGATGATGATCAATTCACATACACATAAAGAAAAGATGATGATCGATTCAAAAAGAAAGAAAATAAGGGTTTAAAGAAGAATATAAGAAGAAATACATACCTGAACAAGAACGGTGGAGAAGAGGATCTGAGAAGAAGAGAACGACGAAGACGTAAAAGTAGAGATTGGAGAAAACATGAAAACGAAGAGGAAGATCGATAGAAATAGAACGAAAAGGAAAACGAAACAGAAGAGGAAGAGGAAGATCGATAAAAATAGAATGAAAAAGAGAATGAAAACGAAAACGAAAAAGAAAATGAAAACGAAAACGAAAAGGTGACAGAAGAGGAAGAGAAAATAGTGGAAGGTTAGAGAAGGGTATTTTTGGAATAATGAAAAAAATTAAAACAAAAAATATAAAAGAAATTAGAAAATTGTTATATTTGCAAAATTGGAAAGGTTGGTGCTAATATTGCTAATACATAATTGTATTGTGCCACCCAATACAATTTCCCTTTAATTATATTAATATTATACTTTTTAAAACTATTTAGAAAAATGTAGCTGTTTTAAAACTATTTATATTAATAATAATACTATTTTTTCCTACTGTTTCTCTTTCATTGGGTAAGACTTGCCCAATTCTCTTTTTTTTCTTTCTATTTCCTTGGGCAAGTTTTGAATAAATTCACTTTCATTGGGCGAGACTCGCCCATTCTTTTTTTTTCCTTTTTCTTTTCATATAAATTTTTCTTTTTTCTTAAATTTTTCCTATAGGTTTTTAATAAATTCTACTTCTTTTTCTATTTTAATTTTTTGTATCCTCATTTGATTCCAATTTTATTTTTAGATTTTAAAAGGAAAATTTACATAAATAGAAGAAAATGGAAAATATTTATATTCTATGAGTTAAAATTTTAGTTATCCATTTTGGGCTTCATTTAAATTTTGCTATGGACAGTAAATAGTTTGTCAATTCTTCTATTTCTAAAAATCACCCTTTTAAAAACTAAATTACGTTTATTTTTCTTTATTTTTCGAATAATTGTATTATCTTTATTTAATTTGAATTTGAACTTTTGTTCTTAGAAACAAAATTCTACTCTTTCTTATTTTTCATATAATTTTTTTAATCTTTATTCAATTTCAATTTTATTTTTCATGTTTTAAAGTTAAATTCTTAACTTTTAATTTAATATTATTGTCTCTCTTCCAAAAAAAAAAATTATAAAAACAATTTTATTGTTATTTAAACTTATTAAAAATGTGTGTTCATTTTTAAATTGATGAAATTTCTTTTTAACTTTTTTTTTAATTTTAAAATTTATGTTTTGGTTAATTTTAAAATTTATGTATGGATATTTACCGTTGTAATCCATTTATTTTGTATTAATTGAAGGCCATAAAGTTTTAGTAATTGCTTGTGATTGAAAAATAATTAAATATGAAATAGAATGTCAAATACAATAATTTAACAATTTTCAATTCATCATGCACTTGCACTTGAGCATGTCTTCTTTGAACTAATGCATGTATAAGGTAATCATAGATATAATGTTGGTTCTGCATTTAAGCTTATGCTCAAATCTACCTACTCACAATCACATATAGTGTTGGTTCTGCATTAAAGTTTCCACGTGAAGGTTAATCATATGGTCATTTGTCAACAACACAAATATGACACATATTTATTATCATTTTCTTTATAAAAAATGACAAACCATATAAATAATTAAGCATAAATAAAGGTTAATTTGTGTTTTATGTGTGTTTATGTGAAATTGTTATGTTATAAATGTGTTTCTTTTAAGCATAAAAAAAGGTTTATGCAAAATGAAATGATTTGAAGTTGTTTATGCGAAATGATGTTTATGAAAGGGTATCGAGAAAGGTTTTCATAAAACTTCACTAAGTCTTTTAGACTTACATTTTAAAAATCTATCTTCCAGGATTGGGTGTTTAGGCCAAGTAGAGAAGAAGGTTAAATGATTTGCGGTGAGGTGATTCAAGGCGTTCTGGAAATGGATAAGTATTGGTTATCTGGTCAAAGTATTGTAATAATGTATGAAACGCATGTTATTAATGAAGTTTATGTTTTAGTTGGTATTTACTTTGCTTGGCGTTTCTTGTCCTCCGTTGCATTTTGAGTATTAATAGTTTAAAAGGAGTTAAGAATAAGATTTAGCGATAAGAAAATTTCAAGGTTTTAACAAACTCACATCCTATTCCTACTACTTTGACATTATCGTCGCAGTACAGTATGAGATGTGGCATGTACAAAAGAAAAATGATAGGTTTTCTGATGAAAGTTAGTAGAGAAAGTTGTGAATGCTGAACAAATAGTTCCTTCAATCGTTGGACGAGAGGAGAAATCCAAGAGTTGAGAAGGAAGGGGTTAAGGCTAAGTATCTATTATGAGTGACAAAATGAATGATACACAATTTTACAAGTATTGTTGAAAGTGATAAACATGATTAATAAAAGTTTTCGATGACTCATTACTTTTCTACGAATAATCAAATACGTTTTATATGTTTTTTTATTGTAAGTGATAAAATCTGTTTTTATAAATGATTGTAAACGTATAAACATTTTCTATGAATAGATATGAGCATTCTTCTAAAGGCGAATAAATGACATTTATAAATGGTTGTGAATGACCAATCAAATTTCGAATATAACTTCTAAACTTTGACCCTCATTTTGGGAAAAGAGATATTCTACAAACGTGATCTTTTGAGTATTCTTTTCTTTGTGATTGTGTTTATAAGTTACCTTACTAATCTGTTATGATATGTGCAAAGAATAAGCGGTGAGTCATTGCTCCATTAATAAATTGACATGATTGTAAGATGAGACGATGGTTAAATGTAACTCTCAGGTCTAAGAATGATTGAATATGGAAAAATGCAGGTGAAAATCTCAGGTAACTTGCATGATACCGTTGAGTGTGAATCCTAGATCTAGGCAAGGGGATAATCCCAAGTCATAGAGTTGAGCTTATTGTGAAATGACCCCAGGTGCTAAGCTTGATTGGTGGTAAGATACTGGATGAGTGTGACTCCAAGGTTTGAGAATGATTGAATGTGGCAGGACGCTGGTGAAAATTTCAAGTAACTCACGTGATACTGGTGAGTGTGAATCCCAGGTCTAGGCGAGGAGAGAATCCCAAGTCTTAGAGTTGAGCTTATTGTGAAATGATTTCAGCGTATGGTGTTATAGCGCTCGCTATGTGATTGTTCGAATTATTGTGGTTGATACGGTATGCATTATTTATGGTGGTTGATGAGATGTGCATTATTTCTTGTGGTTTGATGTGAACTACTTTATCTATTGTGGTTGACCTTATTATTTGTGGATTCTATATGTTTTCCTCGAAAAAGGTTTCTCAAAAACCCGTAGTTCACTAAGTCCGTTTGACTTAGTTTTAAGTGTTTTTCCATACTAGGTTGTCAGGCGTTGAGGCCATGCGAAGGTTGGTTTTGAGGCATTATAGCCATGTTAATTAGGGAGGACAAAGTTACTCTATAGTCTTACATGGGACGCTAGCCATGACATCTCAACATATGCTTAAGATGTCGGTTGGTAAGGTTACTGCTCCTTAATGCCTAAACCTAAGTTAAACAGGGAAGAGAGAGCAAAAGAATTAGGGTGGTTGGATGAATTATATAAAGAAGGAAATCAAAACTTCACACCTTTAAGTACCCCACCTCAAAGGAGCAATTGAAGCGGGAAAGGGGGGAAAGGAATATCCCAGGATGTCTTTAAGATGGATAGTAGGCAACAAAGCAAAAGAAAACGGGATCAGAGTCTTATCCACTACAGTGGAAAAGCTGCAAGATGGTGAGAAGTAGAAGAATATGAGAAGATCATAGTTGGTTTATTTTATGAAAAGCAAAAGTTGTAAATTGTATTTGTAAGTGTCAAGTTAATAAAGAGAAGAAGTTAAGTTATTTAGCTCTATTTTTTTTTTTTTGTCTTTCTTTAATGTTGTTTTTTTTGCTACAAAAGTTGTGAAGGTCTCTAAGGCTCAATGGAAGAGTATTGCAAAGAGAGGAGGAGAAGAGTTGTTTCACTCACTAGGTGTTTGACACATTATCTCGCGAGAGGTATGTGTTGACTATCTAGGCAGTACACCCTCCATTTTGTCGTGTGATGTGATATTTGGGACACAGCGTGACAAGTGATATCAGAGCATAAGTTTATTGGAAAAGACGATTAACAGTTGGACGTAAAGCTGAGTAGCTTGATACCAAGTAGTATCAAAACATAAGTTTCATAGGATAAAATGAACAGAAAGCTTAGTGGTCTGGCCCCAGGTGATATTAGAACGAAAGTTCTTGTAAAGAAAAGGATAAATGTTTCGGTCAAGATTTAGAGGACTGATGCTAGAAGGAAACAACGCATAATTAGGCCCTTGGAGAAGGGGTAAAGATAAGAGGTAGAGTACGGTTAAGTGATTGATGCCAAACTAAAGTCAGTTTTGTCTGACTCACCGAAGAGAGGGAGAGTCCTTAGTAGTGAACCAAAGTATTCTGGTCGTGTAATGTGAATCGTTCTATTAAGTAAAGTATTGTGAAGAAGTTGCCATAAAATAAATGCAGGATTCAGGTCAAGTCACTTAAGGTCGTCTTAGTGAAATATAATCTCTTCTAGTAATAGTGTTAAAAAGAGTGACTATTCGTTTCATGGTTTGGTCTTATACAAACTCTTTGTATAACCCCTTGTTTTAATATCTCGACATAAATGATCAAGATCATTTCATTTATAGCACTTTATGAACACTTGTAACAACTACAAAGCATATCGTATTTGTAGTGTCACCATGTACTAAAAACCGTTTAGGTTATCACTGCAATATGATCCACTTTTATGTCTCCACATACATGTTTAAGTCATAAAAGATAACCTTGGATGTTAGTTTATTAGTTTTGTGGGTTAATGCAAAAATGTCAAATAAAATAAAGGTTAATTTTCATAAATATAACAAACAGTCAAAGTATTTACAGCACGTGTATCAAAATGAAAAAGCCAATTAAGTAGACTATTTTTTAAAAATGTTCCAGATTTGTCCTTCCTTTTCATTGTCTTTCTTATGTTGCTCTCCTGCGATTTTTTTCTCTCCATCTTTCTTCTCTCTTTGTTTTTATCATTTTTCTTTTATTTTTTTCAAACTGTTATTTAGTTCAAAATCGTGTACCAAATATAAAAGATCTATTTTTTTTTAAATTGTTAGTTGTTCAAGATCGTCTACCTAATATAAAGGATATTGAAAAATACGTCATTTAGATGTGGGAGCCAAATTTAAATAATTAAATCTAAACGATAATATAAAAAAAGTCAAATCTAAATGATCTTGTACCAAATAATCTTAAAAAAGCGTTTAGATTTGGGTATCGAAATTTAAATGATCAAATATAAACAATCGTGTATCACATATAAATGATCATGTAACAAATCTAAACGATCTTGTACCAAATGTAAAAGATAGTATACAAAAAAACTTGAAAAAAATTGTTGAGATTTGGCTACCCAAATTTAAACGATCAAATCTAAACGATGGTGTATCAAATATAAATAATCTTATACTAAATATAAACGATCATGTACCAAATAATATTGAAAAAAATCGTTTAGATTTGTCGACCCAAATTTAAACGATTAATCTAAATGATCGTGTACAAAAAATAGCCAAATCTAAACGATCATGTACCAATAAATCTTGAAAATAAATCGTTTAGATTTGGGTAGCAAAATCTAAACAATTATGTAGGAAAGAATAGCCTAATTTAAACGATCGTTTATCAAATATATTATGCACACTCGATGCCAATTAATCAGGAGCATTTTTGTATTTCCCATTGTGGGCCTATGAGCTTTTTCTGTTTTTGGAATTGTTCTATAGAGTGTAAATATTTTAGCGATTTGTTATATTTTTTAAAAAAAACCCAAAATAAAACACTTTATTATATTAGATAAGTAAAACGTTTATACAATACAATTGCAAACTACAAGACCATAAAATTTAGGACATTAATCCCAACAATTAGACAAAGGTAAAGCACATTAACTTGGGCTAAGGCTCAAGTAAAGAAGTTTCACTTGAGCTATTTTGGTTTTCAGTTGCCAATTTCAGCTTGTATTATGAAAGTGGTTATTTCACGCATCTAGATCAGTTGTCACACAACACGGTCGAGCAAGTACAGAGACAATAGTAAAAGTAAAAGATAGAGAAACAATGGTAAGACATGGAATTGGTAACTCAATTTAGTGATATAACACCTATGTCTTAGGGACAATATGCTTGAGAAAGATAATTCGTCTAAAATAAAGTCAAATAATTACAACGTTGAACTTGTATGTACTCAAATTACAGTGACAACCATAAAGCTTACTCATTAAACACCTAGGCACCTCCTAGATAAGAGTCTCTCTCTTTCGAACTTAGGCTATCCTAAGTAGGATGTTAATTCTATAATCGAATTTGTAAGTCCTTGTCGTTCGATGGGAAGAGTTCTAGCAGAGTTTAAGAAAAACGACGGAAACATATATCCTTTTGCACGTGTGTAAAGGTCCATGAATGAATTTTTGGTCCAGTGGCTGTTTATCTACCATAGATGCAGGAGGTTATGGGTTCAACTTTCAGCATTTGTTTGGATTTATATCTTAAAACTCGTAGATTGTAAATATAATTCATTAACTGTTATTAATAGTATTATTTTTATAATTTCAATGGATGTTATTGATTATATTATTAGTTTTGTCTTAATAACCCAAATCCAATAAACTATCCTATTAATAAAATGTTATTTTTATAATTTTAATAAACTAACATCCTATTTGTAACGCCCCAAGCCTAGGATTCAAACCAGGATTTGGAATTCGGATCTCCGACATCCCCTAGGACCTAATGACATCATCCTTACTATGCTTAAAGGCTTATTAGAGTGAAAGTTATCCCCACAAACCAACATGAGTCCTTTCAGCATGCTTTGTCGTCACTCATATGCATCCTAGGAAAATTTTCAGGAGGTTACTCAATATAGAATTACTCCAAGCTAAGCACGCTTAACTTTGAAGTTTCTATGACCGAGCCACCGAAAAGGAAGGTGCACCTTGTTTGTATAGGTATTAACTTTTAATTTTTTTTAAGTCTTTCTTAACATTACTTTCATGTTCTCAGGATCCCTCTCATTCAGATGTGGTACAGGTTCATTCATATCTACCTCCTAATCTTGGGTGTTACACTATTAATAAAGTATTGTTTTTATAATTTTAATAAATGTTATTTATTATATTATTAGTTTTGTCTTAATAGCCCCAATCCAATAAACTAACATCCTAAGCTGTTTAATGAGTCTTGAATAGTATATAGAAACATACATTGATCAATGTTCGAGATTAGCTTAAAGAGTCTATAGTACAGAGATAACGTTGGGTACCTTATCCTGCAACACTATAGATACAACTCACTTTGTATTTGATACAAACACAATGATCCAATGTGTTCGTATAGTTGACATGCGAGTAAGGGTATCCTATGCAATGAGTTTGCATAAGACTGGACTGCGAAAAAGTAACCACTAGATATAACTCCATTAACTAGTTAAGTTTCTATTTCATTTGGATGACCTAGGTAACTCAGTCTTAATTCTAAGTATATTATAAACTCTTGTTCGCGAGGGATTGTCCTTTGATTTGTACAGGTGAGAGTGGCTAGATCATCGACTCAATAAACTTATCATTTTGGGAATCAGACCGAGTGGAGAGGTGAAAACATAATTACACAAGATGACATTCACTCATTTCCTACTTTAGGTTAAGTAGATTAGTGTTCCCTTAAATGGTGTCTCCAGGACTTGAACAAAGGGTCCTACCCTCTCTATGGCACAAGAGGAGTTTCTGTTTATTGGTAGGACCATAAACAGGTTGTTCATTAGAGGAGCACTCGTATTTAAGGATTATAGGTAATCCAGGAGTTAAATGATAATTTGACCTAACTCGTATTACGAATACTCGTGAAGGACTAACTTATTGTTATTGATCTATTTCCATCGACATACAAATATATCTATAGTGCGAAGAGTTCAGCTGTGAGTCTTTAGTGGAGTGTACACATAGTTAACGAATATTAGTTAATGTGGTTAATGAGTTTAGCTAATTAATCTCATATCATTGTAAGTTCTGATCCGTAGGTCATTAGATCTCTTTCCTAGCTCGTAAAAGATAATGATATTTATTTATATTGATTGTAATTTGAAATGTTTGAATTTACTTTGGGATTTAGTATAATGTATGATGATACATTATAATATAAAGTTTATATGTTAATCGAACTTTATTATATAAATTTAATTTTGGATATGATTCAAAATTAATTTATGAGAGATAAAATATTTGAATGAGT
>JBBPDI010093412.1:0-11716 GCA_037974545.1 Cucumis variabilis | reverse complement strand
ATTTGAGCATATTTTATGGTTGTTTATGTGATGTTCTGCAAAGATCATTTTTGTAATTTGGAGCCTCAAGTTTCTCTCCTGTCTTAATTTAACATAGTCACCATATTCCCTTAATTTTAACTCGTATTGTCGTATTTGTAATGTTTAAAGTTTTGACCTAAGAGTTAAGGTTCGAATCCTCCAAACACCACATGTTTAACTTAGAAATATTTCATCGAGCAGGATATCAATTGGTTGCGACGAGAAGACAAACCTTGAAGAGATTTCTGGACCAATTGTTTTTGTTGTTACGTCCATGGTTTATGTGAATGCCTCCGAGAGTGTGCTCAGTAATCAACCGTAGTAACCATTTTGGAGGGTTTGATCATGCACTCAAGAAATTCTTTGAAGATGTGTGACGCATTCCACGCACTCATGAGCAACTATTGCAGCCAATGATAGATTTGATTCCCTTTGGTATTTTACCTGTCAATCAGAAGATAATTTGGACAAAAATTATTACCTTTGCATCATCCGGTGTCTTGACTTGGGAGAAGGAGTAAGATCACATAATTTCTGATTGAATTTTCTTGTATGGATGGGGAGACAGGAAAGGACCATGTCGCTAACATTACAACATCCATTTTCTTTGGTCTGAATACTTGTTTGGTATCATAAGTTTTATTCTTATTTTACTTTGATCACTATACAGAATATTCAAAGGAATCTGCAGTGCCAGCAGGATGAGTTGTGCGTATTGGAGCTGTTGAACTGATTTTCTGCAGTTGGTCCCTTCACAGCCCCATGGTGGAAAGGTCAGTTTTATATTGTTCTTTTCCCCTCCCGAGCAATTTTTTTCGATAAATGTTATCTAATCTATGCAACACATGTATAAAGACCTCTCTAGTTATTGGTAGAGTTTTTTTTCTTGGAAAATTTGCTACTGCCACTTTTGTTCAGTGTTGTCCTCTTCTTCCTCTAGATTCCATTGGAGATATCTTCATTTTAATTTGGGGTGAACCCTTTTAAGCATCAACTTAAGACCATAGAATGTGTTTAATTATGAGAAATTAACCTATAATTATTAAGATAAGTGTAATGATAAATATGGCCTGCCATTCAGTATTTGCTGGGTTAAAGAATGTTAGTTCTTTTCTTCACTTGAGTGTGTAGGAGCTATGTGCATTAAGTTATGGTAAAAAAATCTTCAGTAATTTTTCTGTTTGCTATGTCTACACTTGAATGATTTTTGTATTTGTAAAATACATGAATATGTAAATAATGAACAGAAAAAACTACCCCTTACTGACTGCCTTAATTAGCTCCATGTCAACCCTTAGTTGTTAAATGCTTGCTTCGGTTGACCAAATTGCTCTCAAGGTTTATCTCAGAACTCTTGGAGAATGGACATTTTTAAGGTAGGATCTTAGCTCTCCGACAAGTTGGGATCCTTTGACTGTGTTTAGTCAACCAGAAAGAGTTCTCTTTTTAATACCCGAAAACAGACGAAAGACAGTCAAGGTCCCAACTGTAAGAAGTCTGGTTTCTCTTCAAGATAAACAGTGGATAATTTCCCTTGCTTTTCTAATTTTCTTTTCTTTAAACTACCAAAATAGTAGAGGACTGTTAGGCCTCCAAACATTCACTCAGATAAACGTAAAAGCAAAGCTGGGAGGGGTATGATGGGAATTGGGCTTGTTCTTTATCTTTACATTCTTCCCTTCCTTTTCCTCTTGCTTAAGTTGTTGGTTTCCTTGTGAACCCTCTGGATTTCATTTCAATATATAATAGCAGAGTACTGTCTTTGTTTCTCTACTCTTGTTGGGATTTTTTGATTTTCAGGAGAATGATCCTAACAAACTTGTATTAGAGCCATAACAATCCTGCGGTGACATGAGATATGGTGCAAAAACAAACAGAAGAAAGAATTGAGACGAGCGAAAGGGAGATAAGAGATTTGAAGGAGATCATATTGGGTCTAACGAAAAGCTTGAAAAGGCTGGATGAGGTGGTTAAAGAAAACAGTGCGAGTAGCATAGAGAGGTGTCGGTAACTTCCAATGTGTCTATGTTGAAGATTAAAAAGATAATAGAGGAAACTGAGGTTATGATGGACCAGGGACAAGGAACAACAAACAAGAGTAAATACAAAAATTAGATATGTCGATTTTTGTAGGGGAGAATCCAAAGACGTGGGTTACGGGTCGAACATTATTTTGAAATTAATGATTTAGTCGAAACTGAGAAGGTCTAGGTCTCTATCATGAGTTCTGCGCAAGATGAAGTTAATTGGTTTAGGTGGAGCAATAACCAGAAGAAGGTAATGTTGTGGGAGGATCTAAAAAATCAGATGTTCGAACATTTTCAACACATCGAAGAAGGGAGCTTAGGAGCTAGGCTGATAAAAATCAAACAGGATGGGACATATGCTGAATATTTGAAGAAGTTTCTGAACTACTCCTCACCATTGGCGGAGATGGAAGAAAGTGTGTTGATGGATGCATTTATGACGGGGTGGAATCGGAACTATAGTGGAAGGTTGTTAGCCGTCACTCAAAGCCATCAGAAAAATGCATGAAGGAAGCCCAATGTGAATGACCATAACGTAGCCCTAAAGTTGGCCTTGACCAAATGGATATGTCAAATTAATGGGAACTATGTCAAAAGGGAACCACATCATAACGTAGCCCTAAAGTGTAGGGCACGACTTGACAAGGGCCTCTGTTTCCGATGTAATGAGAAGTATTCCCATGGTCATCGCTGTAAGGTAAGAGAGAATAGGGAGCTAATGTTGTTAATAATGAATGAGGAAGAAGAAAATGAAATGTTGGCTAAGTTGGGAGAGGAAATCGCTGCCATTGATGGGGAAACACAATTTGTTGAATTAAACTGCCTAGAGGTGTCAGGGGATACAAAGGTGGCATTCTGTTCAATATTAGGGTTTGCTGCAAAAGAAACAATGAAGCTCTGGGGTTTAGTGAAGGGTCAAAACGTAATAGTATTCATTGGCAGGAACCCACTCATAATTTTATCCATAAAAAATTAGTGGATGAACTGAACCTATCAATTACAAAGGAGACATAGTTTGGAGTTACGATTGGGGGTGGAACAACTCGGGAAGGAAGAGGAATCTGTAAGAGTGTGGAAGTAAGGCTAACCGAGTTGACCATTGTGGGGGATTTCCTAGCAATTAAATTGGGTAAAATGTATGTATGTTATTCTGGAGATGTAGTGTTGCTCACTACCGAATTTATGAGGGTACATTGGCCATGTCAGGCTGGATCTACAATTAACCAAAGTCGAATGCTCACTCAAGACGCTTTCCAAGACTTGGGAAGAGGAAGATCAAGGCTTTTTAATTGAATTTCAAAATATTGAAATTGAGACAAATGTTGAAGGGGAAAGAGAAGCAGATGAGAAGGGAGAGGAAGAAGATTTGCCGATGATACAATTCTTGTTAGAGCTATATGAGTCGATTCTTGAACTATCTAAGGGCTTACCTTCTAAACGTACTATAGACCAACACAATCGGACTTTAGAGGGACAACAACCGATTAATGTCAAGCCATAATATGCGTACATACAGAAGGAAGAAATCGAGAGATTGGTAACAGAGATGTTGTAAGCTGGAATTATTCAGCTAAGCTGTAGTACATACTCGGGCCCAGTGCTCTTATTATAGAAGGATGGGGGATGGAGGTTCTACATTGACTATCGAATTGAACCAAGTGACAACAACGGACAAATTTCCAATACTAGTGATTGAAGAATTACTTTGTGAACTACATGGGGCAGCACTATTTTTTAAATTAGACCTTCACTCAGGGTACCATCAAATCGAATGAAGTAGAGCGACATTGAGAAAACAACTTTTTGTACACGAGGGCCACTATGAGTTTCTGGAAATGCCATTTGGATTGACCTATGCATCAGCCACGTACCAATTGTTAATGAATCAAGTTTTTTGACCATTCTTAAGATGCTTTGTGTTGGTATTCTTTGAGAACATCCTAGTCTACAGTACATAAATAACAGAGCATGAGAAACACCTTGGGGTGGTTTAAGACAACCACTTTTGCTAATGGAAAGAAATGTGTTTTTGGGCATCCAAGGATTCAATACCTAGGCCATTAGATCTCGAGCAAAGGTGTGGAGGCGGATGGGGAAAAGGTTAAAGCAATGGTCAATTGGCCCCAACCAAAAGATGTGATAGAGTTTTGTGGATTTTTGGGTTAAATCAAGTATTACAGATGTTTTGTAAAGGGTTTCGGAGATGTCGGGGCACCACTTACCAAACTCCTACAAAAAATGCGTTCAGATGAAATGAGGAAGTGATCAAGGCTTTCGAACAACTGAAACAAGCCATGATATTGGTCCCTGTATTAACTCTCTTGGATTTTTCATCGTCTTTCATAATAGAGACCAATGCATCGGGAGTTGGGGTAGGGGCAATGTTGCCAAAATGCTGAAAAGGCATGTGAATAGACGATATTGATCTAATTAACAAGAATGGGTTGATAACCCTAAGTACACTCAGAGCACAATCAAAATCGATTGTCTCTAACCTCAACTTCACTCTCGAGAAGATTCTACTAAGTAACTAACTACCCTTCCCTCGCTCAAGATTTTCTTTTTATAACCTCCCTCATATTGGTCCCCACCCTTACATATTTCTCTCTTTCTTGCCTTTACCTCTCCTATGATATTGATATAACTGGTGGCCTAACATTACTCCCCCCTTCTAAATTCACCTTGTCCTCAAGGTGAAACATAGGAAATTGCTGGCTAAAATCTTCAATTATTTCCCAAGTAGTATCATTTGGAGTCTCTTCCAAGTAATTTTTTTTAAAAGGAAACGAGTCTCACTATCATTAATATTAAAAAATAGAGAGACAAAAGCTCAATGTACAAGAGGGTTATACGTAGAGTAATGGGGCCTTCCAAGCAATTAATACCTCATCCGCTTGTGTTTGGATTTTTGCAATAGCCATAGACTTCTTCAGGTTCGGTTACCCATTCGAATTTCTTCGATAGGGGAGGTAGTGCTGGTTCCACTGTCTTATTTGATCCTAGTGCTTTCGTTAGTTGCGAGACATGAAAAACTAGGTCGATCGAACTTCTTTTGGGAAGGCCAAGTGAACACTGTTGTGCCCACTCTTGCTTCATTGCAGTAAAGCCCTAAGTACTCAAGTGATAGCTTCTCATTACGTCTTGCCATCACCGAGGTTTGTCTATTAGGTCGTAGCTTCAAATGCACATAATCTCTTACTTCGAACTCCAGTTCTCTTCTTTTTTGATTAGCAAATTTCTTCATTTGTTGTTGAGCCATTATCAAATGCTCCTTCTAAACTCCCAAGTCTACATCTCTCTCACAACTGTTGATCAAGGGCGAAATTGGTGGTCGTTTGCTCTCCATTGGCAATTAGAGCTGGTGGTACTCGGCCATACAGAGCTTGAAATGGAGAGATGTCAGTGGAAGCATTATAGGTGGTGTTATGCTAATATTCTGCCCAGTGCAATCAGACATACCATTGTAAAGGTCTTTCCTCGTAAAAGCAACGCAGGTAGGCTTCAAAACTTTTATTTACCACTTCAGTTCAACCATCTGATTGTGGATGGAAAGCTATGCTTATATTCAATTGAGTCCTTGCTAGTTTGAATAACTCCTGCCAAAAATGGCTTAGGAACACCTTATCTCTATCAAAAACAATAGAATTGGGATATCCGTGAAGCTTTATATCATCTCCTTCACAAGAACATCAGCTATCCCTTTTGCTGTAAACGGGTGTTCAAGCCTATAAAAGGGCTATATTTCGTCAGACGATCCACCACCACGTAGATGACATCGAACCCCTGTGATTATGGTAGTCCCTTGATGAATTCTATCGAAATGTCTTCCCATATTGAATTGGGAATGCTCAAGGGTAACAATTGTCCTGCCGGTGATGCAGCCAACGATTTATTTCTCTGAAAAATTGAACATTCTTCCACATATTTCTTAATAACACCCTTCATACCTTCCCAATACAACTCCCTTGGTAATCTTTTATAAGTGTGTAAGAAACCTGATGTCCTCCAAACACAGAGTCGTGGTATGTATGCATTATAGATGGAAGTAACGAGGAGGTCTTAGAGATTACCAAATGACCTCTTAATTTCAGCACTCCTTGCTCAAGTGAGTAATTAGATACACTATCTTCATCCTCCAATAGCTTCTCAATGATCCCCTTCAATTTACTATCTTTATAGACCTCCTTGATGACAACCACATCTAGCAAGGTGGTTACCACCAAGTTTGCCAACTCAATCCCTTCAAGTTTTCTAGACAATGCGTCAACAATCTTGTTTTCTACCCTCGGATGATAGACCACTTCAAAGTCGTATCCTAATAGTTTGGATAGCAACTGTTGATGTTGGGGTTGAATCACTCTTTGTTCAAGTAAAAATTTGAGAGCTTTCTGGTATGTCTTTACAATGAATTTATGCCCCAACAAGCAAGGACACCATCGTTGCACTGTCATCATAACTGCCATTAATTCTCTTTCATAAACTGGTTTTCCTCTATCTGTACTAAATAGAGTGTGACTGAAAAAGGCAATTGGTCATTTGTTTTGCCTTAACACTGCTCGTAAACCATAGTCTGAAGCATCTGTTTCTAACTCAAAAACTTGGCTACAATCTGGTAGGGTTAACACAAGCAGGGTTACCATTGTTGTTTTTAATTGGTCAAATGCTCTACTGGCTTCCTCTGACCACTAATATGCGCTCATCTTCAGAAGCTGAGTTAATGGGGTTGCAATGCTTCCACAATTTTGGACAAATCGTCCGTAATAACTGGTTAGGCCTAGGAAGCTCCTTACTTCTCATATACAAGTTGGTGAAGGCCAATCAATAATTGCCTGAATCTTACTAGGATTTGCCTCTACACTGGCACCAAATATCATGTGCCCCAAGTACTTCAGTCATCTTCGTAGGAATTGACATTTAAGTCTATTAGCATACAACTCTGCTTCTTGTAAAAATCCAAATACTTCTTCCATGCTGAATATGCTCCTTTGAGTCTTTCGTAGATATGGCTTGAAGATCTTATTCATCAAAGCTTGAAATGTTGAGGGAGCATTAGTTAGCCAAATGACATAACCAAGAATTCATAGTGACCTTCATGAGTATGAAATGCCGTCTTCTCTACATCTGCCAAGTTCATTCTGATCCTATGGTAACTAGATTTAAGATCAATCTTTGAGAACCACACTGCTCTATTCAACTCGTTAAACAATTCCTCAATCACTGACTAGGATTGGAAATTTATCAGGAATGGTGACATTATTCAAAGCCCAGTAATCAATGCAGAATCCATTCTTCATCTTTCTTTTTAACCGACAATACCATACTCGAGTTGGGGCTGGAGCTCGGTCTAATGATTCCTGAAGACAGCATTTCGACTACCCTTTTTCCATTTGTCTTATGGCTGTACGCATATCTATAGTGTCTTATGTTCACTAGACCCTTCCCTTCTTTCAGGTGGATATGATGGTCAACCCCTCTGCCCGAAGGTAGCTCCTCAGGCCAGTTGAATACAATCTTACTTCAATATGGCCTTGGTTAGTGCTTTAGTAGGATTGAAGATTGGCTCAATCCCATAAGACTCTTCCCAGGTTTTCATTCCTTGCATCGATGTAGACCCGACGATGAACCCTTAATCACCATCCTCCCAAGTTTTCATCAATCGTTTAAGACTTACTTGTACCTTCTTTAAACTTGGATCTCCCATCAGCACAATGGTCTTTCCTTTCCGATTGAACTTCATTATCAGGGTTCTCCAATCCCGTTCAATCACGTCCAATGTGTTTGTGCCATTGCATTCCCAGAATCATGTCTACCCTCCCAACTCCACCCTCCCAACTCCAGGGGCAAAAATTCTTCCACAATTTTCTGCTAACTGTAGGCAAACTCTTTTGCATAGCCCCTTCCCTTTAACCGTTGTGCCTGCTTCCACTATTACTCCATAGTTGGCAGTGCTTTCTACTCTCAGTTTCTCTTACTCAATTAGATGTTGCGTAATGAAATTGTAAGTTGCTCCACAATCGATTAACACTACCACATCTCTGTTTCCCAACTTCCCTTTTAACTTCATCGTACCAGGATTCGACAAACCAACGACTAAGTTCATTGATAACTCCACAATGTCATTTACCTCAGTTGCTTGCAACTCCACTTCTTTGAACTCTTTGCCAGCATCTTCGAATACTTCCAATTCGTCTGTATCATTTTGCACCAGCAGCACTCGTAACTCACATTGATTTCAAACTTTACATTGATGGCCGATAGTATAACGTTCATCACAACAAAAGCATAAGTCCTTCTCCCGTTTAGATTTGAATTTCGTGTTCGATAATCTCTTGCACAATCCTTCTTTCGGTGCTTTGGTCGGACTTACTCCTCTTAATGTTATAGTTCTCATTGGAATTGGATCAATTGCCTTCATAATCTCCTTCGTAACAACTGGAAATATATGTTTAGGGTTATTCATTGTTCCGTTGTTCTTGTTCCTATCCAAGTTCTTTTCTACTTTAGAATTCATCGTTTCAGACCGGATCAACTCCCTATTTTTGACTTGTTGGGCCATTTTCATCATTTTAACAAGCCTAATCGGTTCCCAACACTCTACTTTGGCTCTAATCCAAGGCATAATCCCATTCATAAACGTATTTTTCAAGATTTCATCAACTAAGTGTGGTTAAGGAGCCACTAGTTTGTGATGGAATTTGGCTTAAGCAATCAAATTCAATTAATAGTTTGACTTTATTACTGAATCAAACTAATGTAGCAATTCGAGGAAACGTACAAAATCTCTCTCCTTTTTGTTATCTTCTCTCTCAAAGATGAAATAGAAAATACTTCTCAAAACTTAACTAACTTTCCCTCCTTTTCCATACTCCTATTTATACTAACCGACTCAATACTCTAACTCTCACTGTGGTCCCCCTTTACACGTGCTGCCCCTCTCTTCCTTTTCTAATATATTGTATAACTATTGGTGGTCCAATAGTTTGTCAACAAGATTTATATATTCTTCTACCATTGACATTTGTTTAATCGCAAGAAATTGGCTACATACCGTGTCTTGCCAAGGAGATCGAAATCGTTGCAAGAGTTTTGTTTTTGGTGTCTTCCAGTCATCAAATGGTTCCCGTTCTTCATTCGCACAATACCAATCTACTGCTACCCATTCAAATCTGATGACCGCTACCGTCAATTTCTCTGCTTCAGTCAACTTGTGAATTTGGAAGTATCGATCTGCCTTGAACAACCACGAGTTTGTATCTATTTCGTTGATTATCGGTATTTCTACTTTCCTAAACTTGTTTCTTTTTGTTCCGACTTCCATTGGTTGTGGCGTTCCATTCACGGTTGCCGTTGGATTCTCCATTCGTTCTTTCCCTCTCCTTTTTTCGCTCGGTTCTTCCCCTCCAGTGATTTTGGTTTGAGTCGATTTTGAGCGTGTGATCTTCGTTAGGACACTCGAGAGTAATTGCTTCATTTCCTCTGAATTCCTCTGTTGAATTTCCCCTTGAATATTCAATCGCTCCACTCTTCACTAACGACTTCATTGCTTCTTCCATTTTCGGCATCTTCTGAATCTCTGCTCTAATTGCCGCGATCTTTGCGTCGTTTGTCTCCATCTTCTCTTCCAAATGCTTTTGTGCCATCTTCGATAGTCTTCCCAGGTATTCAGCTCTTATACCTGATGAAAGGTATCGTGAATAGATGATACTGATCTTATTGAAAAGAAAGGGTTGATAACCCTAAGTACATTCACTCAGAGCACAATCACAATCGTTTGTCTTTGCCCTCAACCTCTCACTGCTGAGAAGATTCTACTGAGTAACTATCTACCCTTCCCTCTCTCAAACTTTCTATTTATAACCTACCTCATAGTGGTCCCCCCCTTACCCGTTTCTCTCTTTCTTGCCTTTACCTCTCCTATGATATTGATTTGTAGCTGGGGGCCTAACAAATGCTAAGCCTGCGTACTACAGTAAGAAATTATCACCTAGAGTGCAAGCAAAATCTATATATGAGAGAGAAGTAATGGCAGTGGTAAAGACAGTACATAAATGACGACATTACTTATTAGAAAGGAAATTTACGGTGATTTCTAACCAAAAAGCTCTAAAATTCCACATTGAGCACAGGGAAGTGCAGTTGCAATTCCATAGGTGGTTGACGAAATTGGTAGGTCATGTTTTTGGATATTATACCAACTAGGACTTCAAAACAAAGTTGTTGATGCGCTATCAAAGGTGTCTCATTTTGTGGAATTGGCCGTGTTATCAACCCCGGGAATAGTGGATGTTGAGATTGTTCTAGATGAAGTTGAGAAAGATGAGGAACATCAACAGATGATATCTTGAAAGAGTATCCAGAGGGGGAAAACCTAATTATCGGTGGGTAAATTACAAGGGAAGATTAGTGCTCTTATAGACATCATCTTTAATCTTGTCCCTGTTGCACACATTTCATGATTTGGTATTGGGAGGTCATTCGGGTTTTCTCTAGATCTACAAGAAAAGGAATGGGGAATTGCACTGGATAGGAATGAAATATGATGTTAAGAAGTATGTAGAGCAGTATGAGATTTGTCAGAGGAATAAAATTGATTCGATGACTCCTGCCAGCCTCCTACAGCCATTGTCATTTCCAGAGCTAATCCTTGAGGACTGGACCATGGATTTTTAATGAGGGTCTACTGAAGGTGAGAGGTTTCGACTCTATCATGGTCATAGTCGATAGGCATAGCATGTTTGCACATTTTATCATTCTCTGACACCCGTATAAAGCTAAGGAGCAGAAATCTTCATTGAGAGAGTAGTGAGCAAACATGGAGTTCCTAAATCGCTAATCATAGATCGTGACAAAATAAAATATCCTTGAGTAATTTTTGGGAGGAACTATTATCGGCCATGGGGACTGTCCTTAAGAGGAGCACTGCATTCCATCCATATAGCAAAGACCAAACTAAGAGGGGTCAACCATTGTCTAGAAACGTATCTCCACTGTTATTGCAAAGAACAACTGACCAAATGGAGTAAATGCATGCCGTGGGTGAAATTTTGGTACAATACGACATTTCATGCGTCATCAAAGACTACGCCATTCCAGATTGCTTTTGGTAGACCACCACCTCCATTGTCATATGAAACAGAAAATCTACCAATAATATCGCGGAACAATTGTGATTGATGGAGACTTGGTTATCAATCTTTGAAAGAAAACTCAGTGATAGCACAAAACAGAATGAAGAAACATGCTGATTTGCATCGGAGAAAGTTGAAGTTCAATGTTCGGGGATGAGGTTTACTTGAACTTGGGACCTTACCAGCATTGATCCTTAGTGCGGAAAAGAAGTGAAAAGTTGGCCCCTAAATTCTATGGACCTTACAGAGTGATCGAGTTCGTTGGGGAAGTGGCGTATAGATTAGATTTACCACCAGAGGCGGCCATTCACAACGTATTTCTCAACCAAAGCTTAAGTTAGGATAGACCCAACTGGTGCTTCGAATACCAGTTTGTGGGGAGGCTATGGGGGGGATCAACCTGTGAGGAGTATAAAAGGAGTGTTTTGAGGATTACCAAAATTGGTTATAATCGAGTGAAAAGCTGCTGAGAGCTTTAGTGAGAAGATATCAG
Source organism: Cucumis variabilis (assembly GCA_037974545.1). Classification (NCBI taxonomy): domain Eukaryota; kingdom Viridiplantae; phylum Streptophyta; class Magnoliopsida; order Cucurbitales; family Cucurbitaceae; genus Cucumis; species Cucumis variabilis. The sequence goes on along the minus strand of JBBPDI010093412.1, from coordinate 47 downwards.
CCTTCTCGAAGGAGTTGGGGCATTGTTCTTCATCTTTACATTCTTGC
>JBBPDI010093390.1:0-11720 GCA_037974545.1 Cucumis variabilis | reverse complement strand
TTGACGTTATTGACTGTGATGGTTTTATAAAGCTTTATGTTTAAAGAAGTGTTTTTCTATTAAAGTAATGACCATGGTCTAGTCTCAAAAGTTGGGTCGTTACAATTATCTTCCTCATCTTCTTCTTCAACATTATCGCTATTCACTTCCTCAACATCTACTTTACCACCTTTCTGGGTTTTGAGGCATTTTATCTTTACTTTGTTTTTGTGAATAGCGATGATGTGGTGAAGGGTTTATGGTGTCAAAACTCCATCTTTCACCTCCATTTGAGGAAGTTTCTCTAACGTTAGATATGCCTTTAAGCATAACTTCACTTTTAAATGCCAAAAGGGCCTTGCTCTGCGAGGATGCTTACCCCATGCTAGGATGTGCTCACTTATGATCTCGCCTATGCTCACCGGGTTCTCCATCATTATACAATAAACCAACATGATCTTTTCCATGGAGATGGTGCTATCATGGCGAGTAGGCATGATTTTCTTTTTCACAAACACCAGCCATATGCTAGCTTCTATATTCAAATTATGCGGAAAGATCTGGTATTTTTTTTATTGGTGTGATATGCCACTTCGTTTAGTTGCCAACATGAACCCTATTTCAAATTTTGACGATTTTCTCTACATTTCTTCCAATTTTCTGAATTTTTTCATTACTTTCAGTTTTCGAGCATCTCGTCATCATCTGGCATGTGGATAAGAGGTTAAGGTACCATTTTCTAGTTTGGGTTTGTTATATTTTGTCACTCACTGTCCCAAAAGTCACTCTATGCGATTAAGAGAAGATGTGACCCTTTAAACATTCTATGTGAATCACTCAACAAGATAACACACAGAAGGACTACTAAGTGGTTTGAATGAACATCAAATTTAACGCAAGATAATAACTCAATTTCAAATAACAAAGACTTCAATAATAGTGGATCAAGAGTACATTAAACTTGAGTACACGTTTTCTCAACTTCAAAAGTATAACATTCTAAGACAACAGTTTGACTCTCCTCGCTTAGCTACTACACCTTATGTGAGTTGACAATGGCCATTACCAAGTGATTGCTTCTGATTAGGGCACAACAGAAAAAGGTTGCAAGTTCGACGTTAGATGTCCTTCGCTACTTGAGATAGAAAATAAAACAAAACGTTTGAAAGATTAAACAAAAATGTCAAGTGAGTGGGGTCTTTCATTAACACCTTTAATTTATCAAATTCTCTCTTAATATGTTACAAATCATGCGATATAAATACTTTTTATATCAATAATAGAATATTAAGTTTAAAGCAAATCATTTCAATGTGTTAGGCAATCAACATGACTCAAATCTAATCATCAAACATTTATAAATCGTATGAAAAATCTTTTATTTAAATTAATTCATGCATAAAGGTTCATATCGTGTAGAAAGTCATTCTACATAATTCATCCCATCATCATATCATAGAATCATTATGCATAATAATTACATCTTTGTATCATTTTCTCAGCTCAAGCGTTTACCATACTCTTTTGCCAAGTTGCAGATATTCGAAGTAGTCTCAATGCATTTTAGTAAGTTTTCATCAACTCCATTATGCATAACGCGTCTTCCAATGTCAGATCACATAGCAAGAATAAAGCATCTTATCCCAGGTCACACACAAGGATAACGCATCACACACCAGAACACACAGTAAGTGTGAGGAATCTCATCACATAGGATACACAAGATTATCTTATTTCATGTCATTGTTTCAATTCATGTTAAATCTCATTAATTTATAAATCATAAGATAAATGATATAACTCTGACTTTTCATCGAAATACATTTAAGGATTTAAACACATTAAAATCCTTTTATATTTTGAAAACATTTATTGGAAGAACCACTCATAATCACAATCAAAATTAGCTAGTTTCTTTGCCTAACTCCTTCGCCAAGAGCTTCCTTGCACTTTCTTGTTAGATTCAAGCTTGTGAAGAATCTCTAAAAATCTGAAATTCTCTCAATTATTTCTTAAGGAAGCTCATGGAAAAATTTGCTTCAAAATGGTGGGACTCCATCTATTTATAAGCCTAGCTTTTCGGTGACACTTTCCATGTAGAAATGATAACTTCTACCGAACAGTGAGAATCAGCCAATGCCAGAACGCCACATGTAGCCATTTTCTTATCATGAATTTGGATTGGACGAAAAGCCAAATCAATCATTAGCTTTCTTACACGAGGATGATCTCAATACTTCACGGTGAAGTAAGCTCAAAGCGCATAACAGTTCCTCGCATAGCCTTCATCACATAGATGTATCATCGTATAGACTACTTTTGCCACCTGAAATCATATCGCGTAAATGATAACTTGTAGAAATACAAGTTGTTGTAGCCTCTATAGAATAACGAGGCAAGATGTAAAAGAAATATATCAAAATGTGTAATTTATATTAAAAATTCATAAGTATTCAGAAATACACTTTGCATAAGTTTACATGCCTACTTTACCACGTTTTAATTCTTTAACACATGATTGTAAAAAAAAAGAAGAAGTTGGCGATTTGCAAAGACTCTCGCACGAAGAAAACTTGACGAAAAGGTTGTGTCAGAAGGAGAGAGACAGTTCGCTAAAAGATAATAGTAGTAGTTGGGGTGATGTGACCTATATGCAAAGATTACTTTTGGTACACGCAACTGGAAGGATAATTTCCTACCTAAAAGTGCCTATAAAAAGACTCATTCTACACTATTCAAAGAGCCTAAAGAGGCTAGAATGGTCAGATATCTGAACGGACTGGCCAAACCCTAAAGAGAGATAGGGAGAAACAACCTTCCCACCATTTGTAAAGAACCTTTTTTTTTCCTCTTTTATAATCAGATTGCAAAGTGTGAAGCATAGAGTCTGAATGGCGAAGAGTTCATCTTCCATTGTTTCCCTAACTTGTATTATTTTTCACTCTTTGTTCTTTCTATTTTTGTATTCCTTGTTTAATATATGATGTTCGTAGTGTACAAGGGTCAAAGGCCTACATTCTTGAATGTATTACATGTTTATACCCTTTTCAATTTGTCATTTTCTTGCTTTCCATCTCACTGCGTGTTGTCTGTGTTGAAGCCTGTATTGAATCCTTGATAAGGAGTATAGCTTATAACTCTTGTCACGTTAATTGAGCTACATTCCACACTTGGCCAACACTTGGCTATCTCCAACTACCCAAGTGGGTAAGTAGCAAGAACATGACTAACACGCGAGAGGAAGAGTTTTCTCAGTTTTGCAAGTTGACTTCACTTCACTCGTTTATTTCGCGAGAGGTGAATAAGTGTGGACTTTAGACACCAAGAGGTTGTTGTTCTTAAACGTGAAGCTCTATAATTATTATAAGTGAATACTCTAGATATATTTAGCTTAATCATGATTAGTCATATGTGATGCATTTAACGACTCTAAGAGGAGCACGTCTTAATCATAATCTAGTTAAGAGTAATGTGTTGCGTCAAGACTCTCATAGTGCTTAATTGTCTTACAATTCATGGTACTTCCTTCACTCCTTCTATCGTACAAATTAGCTCACATCTCCATCTTGCCATAATTTATTTTGCTTTGCATGAGCTCTAGATGTAAATATGTAGTTATAGTTTATGTCAACATTTTTTCACATTCTTATATTTTTTTCCATAACGCCTAACTAATAGGTAGACCTTAGAACTAAGATTTGATATCAATTCTCTGTGTTTAACCCTAGTTCATCAGGAAAAACCTATTGTTTCACTTACACTTGGACATGCAACATGCAATAGGAAAACTTGCATAACACAGACTTGGACATATGTGGTAAATGACATTGGATCACTTTACATGCAATGAGCATGTCAAGTCGCATGGTGAAGAGAATATTAGAAAGCATTTTGCATGCAACGATCCATATTTAATGACACATCGGGGTACAACAAACAGTATTCTACAACCTGGCCACAATAAGTCCATATGCCTAAAAATACAATCTCAATTTCAAAACAATCACATCCATAGGCATTACACCTTTGGGTGAAAGTTTTATGAAAAGAAAAACCTAACCAACAATAAAAAAAAGGGGTCTGGTAAAAATAACAAGCAGTAAAGCAGAATGCAATCAGGGCATCATAAACTCTCCATTTATCCCTATGAATTTATGAGAACTTAAACTTATTTCATTATAATCTTTTGTTTCAATTTTGAATCTTAATGATATTTTGCTATATTTATGGATGCATGGAAAATATGCAACTCTCGCTTTAAACTTTGACTCGTGACAATTAGATAAGATTTAGTTTTAAGCAATCGGTTAGGTTAGCTTGTAATTCTAATTTCATGTGCAATGTTCTAACTTAGTATTAAACCTATTGAATGTCAATTAGATGCATGGAACTTACGCATTCCACTTAAAAATCTCTGAAACTTAATGTTATTGAAAATTTAATATTGCATGCTTAATCGTATTGGGTTAGAATAATTACAAAACCTGGGGACAATTTAATTGGTTTTTTAAAAAAATTGGTGAAGACTACATATAGATAGATAACGATAGCTCGATGAGTAAATTCTTTGGATAAGGACGAAGTTGTTACAACCCAAGCTAGATTCCTTTAATATTTTTTTTTTTCAAATTTCTCTTTGTTTCATGCAATTTACTTTCTTGCCAACAATTTCTACTCAAACCCCACTCTTCAGTTATGTGTTTGAAAATTAGTTTGTTTGAGAAGAGTCTTATAGTTCTCTACACATTAGGTTTTATATTTATTAAGTCGTTGAACTTTTTGTTACGCAGGTTGGTTGATTTATTTTATTAAAGGTAAAATTGAAGCTTAATTTTCTATATGATTAATATCTATTAATAAATAAATGAACAATATTTATTAATAAGGATATGTTTGCTTTAGAGATTTGGTCGTTACGTTGGTTTATATTTATTAATAAATAGGTTAATTTTCATAATATAACATACAGTAAAAATATTTACGGCTCGTGTAACAAAATAAAAAAAGTCTATTAAGCTGACCATTTTTTTAAAATATTTCAAATTTGTCATTCCTTTCCATAGCCTTTCTTCTTTTTCTCTTCTGTGATTTTTTTCTCTCAATCGTCTTTCATCTCTTTTTCTGTCATTTTTCTTTCTTCTTCTACCATTTTTCATTGATTTTTTTCCAATTGTTATTTGGTTCAAGATCGTGTACCAAATATAAAAGATTATTTTTTTATTTTTTTCAAATCGTTGGTTGTTCAATATCATCTAGCAAATATAAAGGATCTTGAAAAAAATGTTGTTTAGATTTGACTCCCAAATCTAAACGATCAAGTACCAAATAATTTTAAAAAATTGTTTAGATTTGGGTAGCCAAATTTAAACGATTAAATCTAAACGATCGTATCAAATATAAACGATCCTGAACCAAATCTAAACGATCATGTACCAAAAAGTCTTGAAAAAATCGTTGAGAGTTGGCTACCTAAATTTAAACGATTAAATCTAAACGATGTGTACCAAATATAAATGATCATATACCAAATATAAATGATCATGTACCAAATTTAAACGATCGTGTATCAAAAAAATCTTGAAAAAAATCGTTGAGATTTGACTACCCAAATTTAAATGATCAAATCTAAATGATTCTGTACCAAATATAAATGATCGTATACTAAAAAATACTGAAAAATCATTTCAATTTGGCTATCCAAATTTAAACGATTAAATCTAAACAATCGTGTACCAAAAATAGACAAATCTAAACGATATGTACCAAAGAATCTTGAAAAAAAAGTCGTTTAGATTTGGGTAGCCAAATCTAAACGATTGTCTAGAAAAGAATAGTCAAATCTAAACGATCGTTTCCTAAATATATTATGTGCACTGGATGTCAATTAATCCTGGGACATTTTTTTTTTTAATTTCCATTATGGGCTTGTGGACTTTTTTCATTTTTGAAATTGTTTTATAAAGTGTAAATATTTTAGCGCTTTGTTATATTTTTTTAATGTCTCATAATAAATATATGACTAATATTTATTAATAAAGATATTCTGTTGGTTGCAGTTGTTACTATATTTTCTCTCAAGTTGGTTAATATTTATTAATAAATATATGATCAATATTTATTAATAAATTGATGGAGTTGGTTTTGTTTTTGTTACTGTGTTTCACCTAAAAAATCATAAGCTTGTGGCAATGTGATATTGTTGTGGTTGAAGACAGAAGTGTGGCAAACATGCAACAAAATTATGTGTTGAGAAAATCCTTAGCTTTTACAAAATACTCAATTTGTGTGGTACGTGTTGTGTGTCACAATCGCAACTTTTCAACCTCGAGACAAGTGATTGTACGGCACTTGTTCGATCCAAACAACAAGTCAGCCGATCAAAAACCGAAATTGCCGGACAAACTCGGCCTACAAATCAACCTCCCTTCGCATTTTTAGAAAAAAATATTTTATAAAAATGAGAGAGAAGAAATAATTCATTGAAAACGTAGTTAAAACAAGCATTGAAGACTGTCGATTACAATAAGAAAGCATAGATTGCAAAGAGTGCGACAAGGTTTGGGCGGGGATTCAACAGGTATGACTCCCCAATAGTACATTTTTAATTTTTTCATATCTTACAGGCTTGCATATGAAGAAGCCGAATCGTCACTTCCAAGCATATCGACTCAAAATTGAAAGCAACTACCTAGACTATGTACAAAACATAAAGACAAGATAAATTGGGAGTATTTGGAGCATACGGCCATAGGTAAACACACCCTGGACAAGTATTCCCGTTACATTCTCCCTCACCTAAACAGTTGACATCCCTGTCGACTGGTGAAGCTTGAACTCTTCGATCTTCTGCTTCCAAGCTTCTAGGACTTTGACGCGCTCCCAGGTGATTTATTCCACAGGCAGATCCTTCCACTTTACTAAGTATTTGTGGATCCTTCCTGTGGGTCTTCGGCCCTTCCTCACTTGCTCAGTCAGGATTTCTTCAACTTTCTTAGTCTCTTTCTGACTGAGATCGATGGTCGGTTGGACAGTGACGTTCCGCTGCATGTCCTCTAGATCTTGGTGGTAGGGCTTCAAATTACTCACATGAATTACTAGGTGAATTTTCATCCATGTGGGCAATGTCACTCTGTAAGATGTCTTCCCTACCTTCTTCAACACTTCTACTGGCCCTTCATATTTCCGAATGAGGCGTTGGTCCTTGCGCCCTCGAAATCAAATTTGTCTCAGTCGTAACTTAATAAGGACCTGGTCTCCGGCTTAAAACTCTAAAGGATGGCACTTCTTATCTACCCACTTCTTTATTCGCTTCGAGGCTTTCTCCAGGTAGGCTCGAGCAATGTCCGTCATCTGTTTCCACTCTCTAGTAAAGTTGTGAGCTTGGGGGTTATTTCGTGCATAGGGGTGATCTACCAAGTGCGGTAGAACCGACTGTCTACCAGAAACAACTTCGAAGGGACTCTTCCCAATTGGCGAGCTCGTCTGAGAGTTGAAATAGAATTGCGCTACGTCCAACAACTGAGCCCAATTCTTTTGCCTTGTTGTGACAAAATGGCACAAATACTCTTCAAGCATAGAGTTGAACCGCTCAGTCTGCCCGTCTGTCTAAGGATGATAACTCGAGGACACATTCAGACTTGTGCCCAAGAAGGTGAATAACTCTGTCCAGAATGTACCAATAAATCGGTCATCTCGATCACTTACAATGCTTGTTGGCACACCTCACAACTTGACAACGTGCTTGAAGAATAACTGAGCTGTCGACTCCACCAAACATTGTTTGGTGGTGGGGACAAAGGTGGCGTACTTCGAGAACCGATCTATAATTACTAAGATGGTCTCGTAGTCACCCACTTTGGGGAGATGGGTTATGAAATCCAGAGAAACACTCTCCCACTGTCTTGATGGAACTGGTAGAGGTTCGAGAAGTCCAACAACTTTTGCCTTTTCGACTTTGTCCTGTTGACAGATGAGACATGTCTTCATGTATTGCATGACGTCATCTCTCATATTGGGCCAAAAGTAACCCTTCTTCAGTAAGGCGTATGTTCTCTGCCAACCCAGATGATCGACCCATAGAGTGTCATGACACTCGTGCAGCAGCTTCTTCCTCAGATCACCTGCCCTTAGGACATATAGACGCCTCCCCTTTGTCACTAACAAGCCATCTTTTACCCAGAATTGTTTCATCTTGCCCGCCTTCGCTAAGCTCATAACATTCTGAGCAGTTGAATCTTTTTGTAGGAACTTCCGTAAGACATCGCAAATTGAGCCATCAATCTGACTTGCATAAAGATGTGCTAGCATGCACAGGGTCGCATGCTCACTCCTTCGGCTAAACGCATCGGTAGCTTGATTACTCGCCCTCTTCTTGTGCTCAAACTTAAAATCGAATTCGGCTAGGAATTCTTGCCATATAGCTTGCTTCGAAGTAAGTTTGGGTTGGATAAAGAAGTGGCAGGTCGCACTGTTGTCTGTCTTTACCTTAAAAGTAGACCCCAACAAATACTGCCTCCAGGCCCTTAGACCTACCACCGCAAGCATTTCCTTCTCGAACACGGTGTACCTCTTCTCTATAGCATTTAGCTTTCGGCTCTCATAAGCGATGGGGTGTCCATTCTACAAGAGAACACCACCCAACGCATAATCAGATGCATCAGTCTCGACTTCAAATAGTTGGGTTACATCAACAATCCCGAAAACTGGCCCCTTGATCATAGCTTGCTTCAACTCATCAAATGCAGCCTGGCATTTGGGTGTCCAACCCCACTTCACGTCTTTCTTCAACAAGTCAGTCAGCGAGCTTGCTCTCTTGAAAAATTCTTCCATGAATCGTTGGTAATAGTTAGCTAATCCGAGGAAGGAGTGCAAGTCGGTGACTGACTTAGGAGCTTCCCAATCACGAATCGCAATGATCTTTCCTTCCTCCATGCCTTTTCGCCCACACTCAATCACATGATCCAGGAAGTTTATCCGCTCTTGTGCAAAGGAACACTTTTCCCTCTTAACATACAGCTGGTTATCCTTCAGTTTTTGGAACACTCTCTGGAGGTGGTCCGTATGTTCTTCCATTGTGGCGCTATAAACTATTATATCATCGAGATAGACCACAAAAAATTTATCAAGGTATTCATGAAAGACCTGGTTCATCAGTGAATAAAACATTGTGGGCGCATTGGTAAGGCCAAAAGGCATAACCAAGAACTCAAATGCCCCATATCTCGTGATGGAAGTCGTCTTCGGTTCGTCTCCTTTGGCAATCCTCACTTGGTAATAACCTGACCGTAGATCTAGCTTCGAAAAGTACTTAGCCCATGTAGGCGGTCAAACAAGTCAGTGATTATGGGCAGCGGATATCTGTTGTGAACTGTGATCTTGTTTAATGTGCAATAGTCGATGCACAACTGCAGAGTTCCATCCTTCTTCTTCTTGAAAAGGAATGGGACTCCATACGAAGCCTTCGCAAGCCTAATAAATCCTTCCCTCAGTAGTTCATCCAACTATTTCTGAAGCTCAGCCAACTCCGGTGGTGCCATACGATAAGCATTCTTCACAGACAGTTTTGCCCCTGGAAATAACTCTATCTCGTGATCAATCATTCTTCGGGAAGGCAAGGACTTAGGCAGACTATCTGACATCGCATCCTTGTACTTCTCTAGAACACACAGGATGTCCTTGGGAACTGTCTCCCCCGAGCCTTTTGAGGACTCTAATCGAACAGCCATGAAGGTGGGTTCCTCTCGAGTAAGGCCCTTCTTTAACTGCATGGCCGAAATCATCTTTAACTCGTCAGGTTGGAGGATGTCTGCGTGTACCACAGTGGGTGTAGCTCCCGTAATCACTAAGCATTTGGCCAACGACATCAGTATGACTTGATGCTTGAGTAAGAACTCTATCTCCAGTACTACATCGAAGTCATCCATTCTAACAATTACCAAGTCGATAAGACTGTCCCACGCTCTCAACCTTATTGTCGATCCTTTTACTACCCCGACAATAGGCAAGGTTGCTGAGTTCACGACCTTCATTTTTCCCGAGTCTTTCTCCCAACAGAGCTTCAACCGTCTGGCTTCAGCTTCAGCTATGAAATTATGAATTGCACCAGAATCCACCATCGTGCTCTTAGGTGGTTTTTGGTTAACCCAACAATCCACATACATTAAACCATTCTTCATCGGCTCGCCCGTCTCCTCCACTTTCTTCTAGAGCGATGACAGAAATTTTAAAGCTCCTATCCTTGAAACGCGTTGAAGGCGATTTGGTTGGGACATTCTCTTGCAAGGTAAGGCCCTTTACATATGAAACAACTGATGGAGCGGTTAACATTATTTTGATTGTTAGGTCCTCGCCAGTTGTTCCCAGTATTGGTTTGGGATGGCCTACGGTCTCCACCTTGGCGTTTGTCTCCCCCTGCAGTTTTATGAGAGCTTGAACGGTTGTTTTGGTTTCCCCTAGAGGAGGAAGCTTGTTGTCATCTCCCATCTTGAGACTCACTTGATAGGTCAAACAACCGTTCAGCCACTGCGAATGTCGACTTAAGATCTTGGACTCGTTGCTCTTATAACTTGGTCTTAGCCCACGACTTCAACCCTTCGACAAAACAGAAAACTTTGTCTTTCTCTGACATATCGCGGATGTCCAGCATCAACCCCGCAAACTGCTTTACGTAATCCCAAATATTGCCAGTGTGTCTCAACTTCTGCAATTTCCGTCGAGCTAGAATTTCGACATTCTCAGAGAAAAATTGCGAGCGAAGTTCTCCCTTTAGGGCATCCCACGTGTTAATTGTGCAACGCACTTCTTGGATGTTAACATATCGGGATCTCCAACATAACTTTGCATCCTCAGATAGGTGCATGGTCGCTAATGTCACCTTTGCCTCTTCTATCACTGTGTTCGTGGCCTTGAAATACTGCTCAACATCGAAAATGAAGTTTTTCAAGGCTTTTACGTCACTTGCCCCACGGAAGGGATTGGGTTCCGAAATCTTTATTCTGCCCAAAGGTGTGGCTCCTCCAACTGGAGCCTGGTTTGCCAACGCTCGCATCGTAAGGTTCACCTTCGTGTTCACTTTTGCAAGTTCGTTTCTCACGACATTGAGGGTAACTCGAAAGTCCTCTATCATGTCGTTGATCATATCTAACATGCTTTTGTGCGAGTTATCCAGTTCCATAACTCATTCCTCAATCTAGGCGATAGAGCCCGACGAACTGTCCCCACGCTCGTAGGTGACATTTTTCGTTTTGACGATCTGGGACTCTAGAGTGTCCACTCTAGCCATCAACTCTTGTATTGGTAATCCGTCAAGTCGACCGGATACCGAATCAATGCCATCCGCTTTCTTGGAAATTTCATTAACTCGCTTTTCCAAGAAACAGAGGGAATCAGAAAGTTCCACCATGTAGAGCATCTGCTCCTCAAGTGCAACAAGCCGCTCATTATGAGTCTTGCAAGACTGTTTTGCCATCGACATCGACATCTTTCTGTCTCAATCATCAAATAGCCAACTTAGCTCTAATACCACTTGTCACAATCGCAACTTTTCAACCTCTAGACAAGCAATTGTGCGGCACTTGTTCGATCCAAACAACAAGTCAGCCGATCAAAAACCAAAATTGCCGGACAAACTCGACCTACGATTCAACCTTCCCTCGCATTTTTAGAAAAAAATGTTTTATAAAAACGAGAGAGAAGAAATAATTCATTGAAAACGTAGTTAAAACAAGCATTGAAGACTGTCA
>JBBPDI010093386.1:0-11720 GCA_037974545.1 Cucumis variabilis | reverse complement strand
ACAATGATTGTGTTATGATGTAAATGACCGCTCATACTTTTGTGTAATAATGCTATTTGCCTGAAACTTGACTTAAAAGAAGGATGCTGGAAATTGAAGTATTTTTCGTGTAAGTGATATGTTGTATAACGTTGGAAGCCAATCATGCCGTGCATATTTAGTGTCGTAAATGAGGTGTAATATGTTCTGACTATTCTATAGCTATGATAGCCCAATAATGCATATATAATGTCACGTTTTGTAGCTTTAAGAAATAATACTAGGCTACTTTTAGTTGGTTTCATAGTTCCAAAGTCATACAAAAGCATTTGTGACATGTTTTGAGATATAAAGGGTTACTTTGACACTTTTTAGAGTTCTTCTAGGTTTAATTAGTTGGTTTATTAATTAGAAGTCATATTTAGACCTTTTTCAAGTGAGAGTTACGATACATTTTAGGTGACTTTTAGTTGGGTTTTGATATATAAGTGCCACTTAGACCTTATTTAGAGTGTTTGTGTTTAGTTTTGAGTTACGAATGCACATTTAAACATTAGTTAGTTGTTTTAAGCAAAAATACACTTTTGTAGGCTATTTTTAGTCTGTTTGGTATTTCCAAAGTCATACAAAAGTACTTTTAACATGTTTCGAGACATAAAGTGTGTTACGTATATAAAACTTTTAGAGTTCTTGTAGTTTGTTTGAAGTTTGTAAGGCATACTTAGACATTTTGTACGTCACTCTTAAGATAATTGAAAAGGCTTTCTGATAATAACCACTTCAAACTTTTAGATCTTGAGTGATTTAACATCTTTACATTAATTATCTGGCTAAATTGAAATGGAAGATTGAGGAAATAAAGTTTTCTGATGAATTTTGGAATCTGATATTTGATTAAGAATTTGCAAATTTCTTTTCCTTGACTATAATTTTGACACAACTGAAACAACTCTTCTCTGTCTCTTTTCTTTTGGGAGACATTATAAGCTTGTATATTTATAATCATATTGCCTTAACAAATACAGTTCCAAAGACAATGAAAGCTGTGTTGTTTAACAACACAATTGTTGTTGTTCTTCATTTATTAACTTTTTTTATTGTTGTGTTGTTCTTAGATTTTGATGCAATAGGTAATAACTCATTTAATTTAGAGGGTGCATGGAAAACTTGATAAGACAACAAAAGCTGTAGAAAGTAGACTACCTCAGTTTGACCTTACACACAAGGTTGATTGCTCTAGGCTAATTGCATTACAAATTGATAAGTCTTTGTTCTGTGATTTACATGCTCAGCTAGTTTAAGTTTTTTTGGCTCAACCCTTTTTGTACCATTTAGTATTGTATTTTGATATAGTGATACTAGTAAAAGCTCTTAAACTCAGTATTATTGTATTGAAATTGTTCCTTAAGTTCAAACTAAGTAACTCCTTTGCATCAACTACACATTTTTACCATTTCTCAAGCTTCTCTAGAACATTCTCTGCAATTGCTAGCTATTCTTCAAACACGAAAATTTGTATAAGATTTCCTTCTATTTTCATGTTCTAGAAATGCTAACATTCCAAACTTGTTTATACTGGGCATTACTATCTTAACTTAGCTTTAATTCTAACATCTGGTTTACTATCTTCTGTAGGCTGTAACTGGTATTGTGAAATTTGTTTTAACCCCAACTTTAATTTCTTTGAGAAGTGGTTCTGATAGTGTTTGTTTTTTATGGGTTGGTTTTTGTATAGAGATGTTCTATTTGTGGATAGATGATCAGGATGTTGATTTGGGTTGCAGATATCGAGTTAAAAGGTGGGAGAAGGATATTTCTGGTTATTTGTTTATTAAAATTCTTGAAGAATTTCGATAATGCTTGGTTTATGAAAACAATATACAACATTCTACTTAGGAGGTGTTTAGTAGCCTTAAAAAGCCATTAGACAACAATGACTTGGATACTTCTAAACATTATTTTTCATGTTTCTTTGGTAAGAGATTCTCTCATTTTGTCCTCGATCCCTTCTCTCCCCTCTCCATCTCTCTTAATTTTCTTAATTTGACTGACTATCTGCTTTTCTGTTAGAAATTAATAAGCTAGATTCATTATGGATAACACATTAATAGATACATTTCTAATTTCAAGATACATATACATTTCTAGATACATATAATTATTCATATACATGAATGGTATGTATTCATATACTTCATTTATTTTGTGTCTTTTAGGAAGTGTCTCTTGAGTACTATATATAGAGATCATTTCCTTCATTTGTATGTAAGAGAAAAGAATTGAATCAATAGAAGCAAATTGAAGTTTAGAGAGTAAGTGAGTTTCAAGAGAACAATATTCTTCTCTTGTGTTATTGAGTTTTCTAAGAAAACAAGTTTCTTCTCTTAAAAGTTTGTGAGATTTAGAGTAAATTTAGAGTGGGCTCCAACAAAGTGGTATCAGAGCTAGGTTTGAAAGATGTCATCTAACATGTTGTAGCCTCAACTTCCTCGCTTTGAGGGAAAAAACTATAGTACCTCATTTTTACATATTGTAAATAGACAAGTAATTAGATATATCAGACGACTATCAAATGGTTATTAAAGAGATATCAAGGGCTATCCACTTTTAAATTTGTTACTTTTACAATTTAGAAAATGCAGTAAAATGAGACTTATTATCATAAAATTTTTTGTTATTTTTGAAAACGCCCTTAATAGCTATCAATCTATAAAATGCCACAATATTTTAGAAGACACAACATGATTTCAATTGGTTTCAAATAAATCAAGTGTATATTGTTATTATATTAAAGTTGATAGTTTATTTTAAAGGAAATTGTCAAAAATAAAAAATTTGACAAAATATTTAGGGGAATTTTTAAAAATAGCAAAAAAAATTAAAATATTTACAAGTTATAGCAAAATTTTGGATTCTATCACTGATAGTCTTCTATCACTATGACACAATGACTATCAGTGATAGAATTTGCTATAGGTTGTAAATATTTTGTAAAATCTATTATTTTTAAAAATTCTCCAAATATTTACAACATATAGTAAAATTTTCCGATTATATCAATAATAAACATTGATAATCATCAATGACATTGATAGCCAGTGTTAAAAGTCAATCAATTTCTATTATTTATAGAATCTAAAATTTTACTATAATTTGTAAATATTTTAATTTATTTTGCTATTTTAAAAAATACTTCTTATTTTAATTTAATATTATTTAGCATTCTAAATGAAAATACGTTACTACTACTCCATTTTATCTCTTTTTATATGTTAATTTTAAAAAAGTACATTAGTTAATAGAAATTTAAATTAGCACTACAACAGTAAGCGAGTATTTTATGAACAATAAGTATAGAATTTTTAAAGTTTCGTCTTGGAAACTTATTGAAAAAAGAAACAAAATTCACAAGTACAAATATAACATTTCAAATATTCTTATGAATCGAATAGAAAAGTAAATCGAAAATTTATATATAAATAAAAGAAGTATTTTTAAAAATAACAAAATAAATTAAAATACTTATAAGCTATAGCAAGATTTTGAATTCTATCACTATAGTATATCAATCCCTAGTTGTAAGTATTTCGTAAAGAACTATTTTTAAAATTTTTCTAAATAAAATAGTAACATTTAATTAAAGTTGAAGGACAGTGAAATAATACTCAAACTTTTGGACAGAGAAAATATTTTTATATTTTTAATTATTTTCTTATTTTATTATCTAAATCTAATTACATTTTCCAACCCTCCCTCCATGCAACATAGAAAAAAAAATAATCTTGAACAAACAATAAAAAATGAAAAAAGTGACTTTCTTATAAAAAAAATTGATCGGACAAAAGTGCTTGAACTAATCTTGAACTTCTCTTAAAATATTCTTCGAAAAAAAAATTCTCTTAAAATATTAGGGAACTTCCACTATGAGAAAGCAAATCCAATTATTTTTAGTTTTATTTTCCTTATTAAAAGATTGCTTTGCCTTATTAGGTATTTTTAGGTAATTTTCCAATATACTATCATTGAGTTGAGCATGATATATGGACCAAAAAATTAAGTCAATCAACCAAAATCGAGCCAAAACAAAGGTTGTCGGTTAGAAATAACTGTTGAAATTAATGTCCTAATTAAAAATCGTTTGAGGTTAATTAAAATTTTATTCTATTCAATAAGTGGTTATTGAAGACTTATTAGTGAAGATAGAATACTATAATCTTACAGCCAGCAAACTAAGGTCCCAAGGCTATTTTTGAGTAAACTTGAACTTTATGTAGAGACATAAACATGGATCAAGTTCGAGCATACAACCCAAACGATTTATAATATATGAATAAGGTTGGACACCTTATTCTAGTCGGGACCCTAAGGATGAGGCTCACTTTGTAGTTAGTACAAACAATGTGATCCTGAATCGTTCATGTAGAGACATGGAACTGGAGCATCCTATGTAAAGAGTTTACATAAGACTAAAACAAAAAAAATAGTCACTTTTAAGTTATAATATCGTTGACTGTAAACTGACTATTTAAAATATGATGCCTAGGTAACTGATAACTTATGGCTTTTTATGTAGAACAATGGGACCAAAACACATGGTGAGAGTGTCAAAATGAGTAGCTTATGTTGTAAATGCATAAATATTTAGAAATACACTTTACATAACCATTAATAATAATATGAAGAACCTTTTTTTTCTTTAGAAATGCCTTAGTTCTTGAAGATTTAAGTGGTGAATTTTCCATCAATATTTAGAAATGCATAAATATTTAGAAATACACCTTAAATAAACCTTTTCATTAAATATGCTTATGTACAGTGTATTTCTAAATATAGTTATGTAAAGATGGTTATAAATATTTTGAAATGCCCTCTGCCGCTGCAGCTCAACGATCTTGGTTTAGTGAGTTAAGTGGTATTTTGGGTCTTTAATGTGAGATTTTAATATTCACTAAAGGTTAATTGAGACTATAAATTGAGTTAGTTATTGAAGTTGATTTTGGTTGTTTGCCTTTAGAAGGTCATTTGACAAATCTTGAAGATTTAAGTAGTGAATTTTTTTCATCAAGGTTGAGAAGATTTTTAATTTTCATTTGGGTAAGTTTGGTAAGCTAAAATAATTAAATTCGTAATTTGTTGGCAAAAATTATTAATTTAATTTTGATTATGCATATGTGAAACTGTGGTTTCATGTGTAACAAAGAACATAGCATAACTTAAGCTAAGGGTTCTACTACTGGATCCCTAATCGAGGGTTGGATTACTATTAAATTGTGAGGGGTAGTCATTGGACTAGGTTAAGATGTAAAGGATGGTTATTTGTATATGCTTACTATTATGATTGTCTATGCTTGCTGAGAAGTATGATGATTATTTACATGTCTATTATGGATTACTGATATGGTATATATCTTGTGAATTAGATTGTGATGGTTTACTGTGAGTCCATTACTGATGAATTATTTGCTTAGCTTATGGGTTACTATGATAACTGGAGAATTATTTGCATAGTTTATAGGTTACTATAATAATTGTGATGGATAATTATTGGCTTAGTTATGAATTATAAAGCTACTGGAATGTGTAAAGGGCAATGATTTGTATAACCTGTGGTTGCTTGAGAATGTTGACTATAAAAAGTATGATGATTGTTTACATATCTATCATGGATTACTGATTGGTCATAAATGATAATTTTATTACGTTAAATTATCTTTTCCTTTATGTTTAGAATTGATTCATTTAGAAATTTATTTTCAACCAAGGAACTTTAGCTTACTATTTCTACTACTGGACCTTTGAATGAAAGTTTAAGAGTATGCATGTGTTGACTGATTATACATATCGATAGTAGTTAAAATGCATAGATGAGTTGTAGTAGTTGTTGGTTGATATATCTTATGTGACTTATGCATGTTTGCCTTATGCTTATGGGTTGTTATGGTTGATGTTTCATGCCATGTTTATTTTGACTATTACATGCTTCTCGAACTGATGGTGCCTGTTAGCTTTGCTTGTGTCACACTCCGTTCTAGATTTTCCCCTCTAACCTAGATCGTACATGAAAACACTTTTTGAAAACAATCTTTTTCAACTTAAAATTTTATTGAACAAGTATTATGAAATTCTACAAAAATTTCAACCACATCTGTATGTATGTATGAATGTATGTATGTAACTTCATACTCAAATCACATCAAGTGTGTCTCACCACACACTCATCCAAAGTAGTCCAGAGTCTCAATTAGAGTTAGTATCCAACTAGGAATTTAGTATCAAAAGAATTATAGTCCACTAATAAATCTCTCAAAATACATATTGATAGCATGACCCTCACTACTTCTAACTACTCCATGAAGTAATAAAAACTTAAGTATATACATACGAAAGAAATGAGAATCTAAAAATGGTGATGGGGAGCTCAATGAAATGCTAGGACCTTGACCACTACCTTGGGGGAAGAAAAACATTGAAAGTGTAAGCTAAAACTTAGTGAATGATAGGTTTTCAAAAATAAAAGCTCGTAAAACATGCTCTCAAACTGTTTAAATATGACATCAATAACAAAATAATAATTAAAACGTTAAAATCACATATTACCATAAACCACAAGTATTTACAAACAAACTTGTACCATATGAGAGTCTATCATAGCAGAGTGCCTAAATATACGGTCGAGAATAGCTTGCACATGGTCAAGGAAACATGTGGCCAAACTAAGCTCATGCACATTGTTACATCTCACTCTATCCACTTTATGCAATAGATCAAAGAAACAAGCGATTAGACATTCTACCCTATATATATTCTCCTCTAAGTAAAGCATCGAACGCCTAGTTAGCGAAATTAAAACAACCGTGAAGAAACTTAACACAGAAAACGAGACATTATGGATATTTCAATTATAAGTACTATTAGTACCAATTATAATGTTTTGCACGACTCATTGATCCTGACTCAAAACAATACATGAACTTCTTTAGCTAACTAGTACATGCTATACGAACAAACAATGGCCACTACTAAAAGGATGCAATCAAAGGGCACAACAAGTGATCAAGGCCCTTCGCTATCTGGGAGGAGGAGGACGAGGGGGGGGGGGGGAGAAATAAAACAAAATAAAGCTGTAACAACCCAACTTTTTATACTAAGTTGAGGTCATTATTCAAAATATAAATATCAAAAGACACTTTCTTTAAAAGAGGAAAACTAAAATTTTAACGAAATTTATATTAATTAAATGTTCGAAAGACATAAAATTTTCAAATTCAGTAAAATACTATAAAAACATGACCCATGTAGGTAAAAATTTATTTATAAATAAAATAATCTTAGATAAATATGTCTAAAAATAAAATATTAAAAAATTGATACATAAATGTGGAAGCAAAAGTGTGTCACCATATGGCATGTCATGGATCCTTCCTTTTGCTTGCCATCTGAATCCTCTACCTTTGTCTTAAATATTAAACATATGAAAGAGTGAGTATATAAAATATACCAAGTAAGGGACCCACTACTAGTCTTGCTAGGTATTTGTTAACCTCCCATTAAGATTTCATGAGGAGGTATCCAAAACTATCGTGTGTCTGATGGAACACACACAATCTTGTGATCTCAAAGGAATATTCTCATCTATCGGTGATCTAAAGGAACATCTATAATATTGAACTGTAACTATTGTGTCCCCGATGGAACACATGTAGTCTAGTGTCCCGAGGGAACACTCTTATCTATTGGTGACTCGAAGGAACACCTATGATATCAGGCTGTAGTGATCCCATCGGATCACTCATAAATATAAATATTACAAACTGATGGTCCCGTCGAACTTATAGAGTCCAAAATCTATGAAAAGGTGGCGATCCCGAGGGACATCCATATGGGTTCAATCTTAATAGACAGTTAACAGAACACCTGTCCACACATGTAGCATCATCACAAATATCATAAACATGACGTGTATATTAATCATAACGTCCTTAATCATATGATTAATATATCATATATCATAAACATCATAAACATATCGGTTATTCATATCAGTCATCCATATCAGTCATCAATATCAGTCATCCATACTAGTCATCCATATCAGTCATTAACATTACACATCTTAGCTACATTACTACATAATGAAAAATATATGCTGGTAGGTTACGGCAAGAGGAAGAAGAAAAGAGAAAAACAAAAGAGAGGAGGGGGGGGGGGGAGGGAGGTCGCGTGCGAAGAAGAAGAAAGGGGAATTTCTTTTTGTTTTCTTCTTCTTTTTTTAATAATAATAATTAAAATTATAATAATTATTATTACTATTTCTTATATATTTAAATCCTTATTCCTTTTCTTTCCCCACAAACTCTAAAATACAATAAAACCCCTAAAACTTAAAACCTTTAAATGAGGAGAATTTGAGAGAATTAAAAATAAAATAAAATACATTACCTTAAAATTTTGGGGTGTTATAGAAAAGCACAAAGAAAATCGTGTAAGTCACGGTTTCAATAGAAATGCCTTCTATAATCTTTTGAAATTTTAAAGTATTTGTAAGTGAAATCACTCACCATAGTCAACTAGCTTCTTAGCCTAGGTTCCTCTGCACTTCCTTGTAATTCTCGTTGGATTCAGGCTCATGTGGGTTTTAGGAACCCTAAAAAATCTTTCTTATTCCCTTTTAAGCGAGTTTAGGGTAAAAAGGCAACTTCTACCGATTTGCATTCCTCTATTTATAGGCCACTCTGGTGAGTTTTTTCATACTGAAATGATTACTTTTACCAATGGTGGGAGGTGACACAATCTCGAAATGCCACACGTCCTCATCCAACCTTATCCTAAATTTTAATTGGATAGCAGGTTCAAATCAATCGCCAGCTTACTAATGTCAAGGTCACATCACTATTTCTAGGCGTACCCTAAACTTGTTCAATTGCCCGCCATGCGCTTTCCTTGTGTAGTAACCTTTCATCATATGATTCTTTCTCAAAGTTCATGCCACTATTAGTAATCTCTTCACACAGTATTCTTTTGTAGAGCTTTTATTGTTTTTGTGGTACGTGATCGAGACCTTACACACCTTTAGTATCTGCCACAATAGCAACCTCCATATCCATGCTCCTATGTGCATATGCATAGAGCAACCTACCATGGGTTAAGCTAGGCCCGAAGCCAAATCACAATCCTCCATCCATGTCCTCACTTAAGCTCAAGTTCTCAGATCTTCGATCATGACCTCTTTCAGTCTCGAAATCCCCTAACAACCATAGGTAGCGCTACAGAAACACATTCACGTAGCCTTTAGGGAAATCATCAACATTATTTCATAAACATCACATGTTTAAAGTACAAAACCAAATATGGTTAGAAACACATTTTCAAATCATTTTCAATCCTTAGCCATCAACACATACTTTTAAAATAACATTTCATTCAAATCATCCAAGTTTGACAATAGATTAAGAAGTATTATTTTAAACCAGTTGTCATCTAAAACATGACTAATAAGTTTGGATTCAACCACATTTTCGAAATATAAGAGTTTGTGGAAAACTAAAAATCATATTTGGAAACATTTCTAACACATGGATCATAAAACAATTATATGGGTAATTGTCACAATTATAGGGTACTATAATATATATAGATTATAATGAAAATACTTGAAAATAAAACAATCACAATCAATTACTCAAACCCCAAAGATTATATGCTTTCTCCATTTCAATTTGATCAGAAATAAAGATTAAGGTCTCTTGGTTATCTTCACATAGCAAGACAACACAACAATCTCCAAAATACTTCATTATGAGCATCCAAGCTATTTTACATTTCTAGAGTCCCTAAATTCTCGAATCTCCTTAAACTAGACAAAAAATCCGCGTTCAACCCTTTAAACCTCAAATCTAAATTCTTAATAAAATGAATGTCCAAACTTTGTCAAATTTATTGGGTCCTTCATTTCAGTACACTCTTCTACCCAATATCCATACTTATAGATTGAGATCAATTAACAATCTTAAATATCAATCTAACAAGTTAAAAACTTAGGAACTTACCCAATTAAACTTGTCTAAAACAACCTTAAGCGAAGTGTTCAATGTTTCTAAGTTCTCTAAATCTTCAATTTCTCATACAAAATAATATGGGTAAAATCAAGTTCACGCTAAAACTAAATGAGTATTTAAGAACTGTGAGAGAACTCATTAAATTTATATAAAACCTTATAGAGATACCTTTTTGAAATCGCATTGATAACACATTAACAACTTTCTAAATTCGAATATAGTACCTACAACCATTTTATGTTTCAAATCTTATAGACGTAACACCAAAGCGAACTTCAAAGTTAAAGAAAAGTCCATTTTCAACATTCAACTTAGGACCCAAATATCATAGGTAATTCAATTTTAACCCTTAAACTTAATGAGAATTCAAGAACTCTAGGAAAACTACTCAACGAAAACATAACCTAAACTTCAATGGACAGTACCAAAATTTAACTTTGAAATCTAGCTTTCAAAATCATGGCCTATACAATATTAGCATTAGAATTATATAGGTATTCAAGACCTAAACCATAAAGCTCGAAATCTTACCCAAATTTGTGTCAAACACCCAAACATATACTCATCAGCTAGACACTAGCTAAATCCTTCAAAGAACTCAAATCTAGCATCAAAATGTTATGGGTAATGTGAAAATCAACTCGAAACTAAATTTTCCTACATGAATCAATCTGACAAGCTAGCAGCCTCACGGTGTAACGTGAGGAGCTATAGGTAAAGAGCGACATGATAACTTTGAGCGAACTCGACTCGACTTGGCAAAACTACAACCCAATCTACTCGTGACTTCTTCATTGAATGCAACTGAGAACGACTTGCTACAGCTGACAACAATGCATTTGGCTGGTCGACGTTCAGTCTTTAATTAATTAGTATAATTGGATTTTTGGTGTTGTTGAGATTGAATTTAATTAAATAATTTGGGTGTTTATTTAATTAAATTGAATGGTGAAATTTTTTGTCAGAGATTTGATAATTATATGTATGTGTGGTTAGATATATATATAATTATTATGGAAAAGAGTAAAGATAATTATATTGGTGGAAAAATAATTATTATGGAAGATAATTAATTATTTTGGGGAAAGATAAATATTGATTGTGATGAGAAGTTGATATGATTGGGTTTATTTAAAAGGAAAATCGATAATTATATATTGGAATATATTTATTTGGTGGAATTGGAATTAATTAAATATAAATATACATGGATATGCAGATTTATGTAAGAATTGAAATTTTTAGTAAAATATGATATTAATTATTTGGTTTTGTATCAATAATTAATATGCAAAAGTAAAGTTAATTATATGATGAAATATAATTATAATTGTTTGAAAAATAAGATAATCAATGAGGAGAAGTAATTGATTTGATTGGATGAGAAAAGATCATGTATATAATTAGGGAGAGAATAAATGTTTAAATAAATATATATGTTTATTATTTAATTTAGTGAGAGAATAATAATAATAATAATAAAGAAGTATTATTATTATTATTATTATTATTAATATTAATGGTTATAAATGGCTAAGATTTTCTACATTTAAGGAATTAATTGAGTAAAGGTAATGAGAATAAAAATATATGTATTTATTGATATTATATATATATATATATATATATATATATATATATATATATATATATTACATCCTAAAAGGAAAAGGAAATAATAATGAT
>JBBPDI010093385.1:0-27656 GCA_037974545.1 Cucumis variabilis | reverse complement strand
GGTGGCAGCCCAATGGATGAAAGTGGCGGCGGTGGGGAAACGGCGAAGAGAGGGAAGGGCAGGAGAAATTGTAAATGTTAATCCAATTTTGGAGGGAAAAAATAGTTTAATCACAAATTCGTTCCAACTTCGAACTCAAAACAGCTTATAAACGTTTAGGAACGGCGAGTAGCGTGAGGGAAACGGCGGCGGCGGCGGTGGTGCGGCGGGAGAAAGTGGCTAGTAAATTGGAGCGAGGGGCCATGATGGCTTGGGCCTGGGTAGGCAACGTTGAAACAGAATTTTGAAACAAATATTCAAATAAAACAAAATTGAATTTGTCACTCTATCCGATCCTTTTTGTCGATTCTACATTCCAAATTTTGAAAACTAAACATCGACGAATTATAAAAAATAATAAATTTGATAAAGTATTTACAATCATGTACTTCCTTTCCTTCTTTCTTCTCTTCAATTTTTTTCTTTTCCTTTGTATAGTCTTTCTTTCCATTTTTTTGCAATTTTTTTTATATTTTTTAAAATTACAATCATATACTAAAGGATCTTTAAAAAAAAACGTACTATCAAATCGTACTCCTTGAAGGTTTAAAGAATTACTTGAACTAGTGGATTCATAGGTAGAAAATCTAGGAGGTTCTAGTCTTACGGATTGAGATTGGAATTGTATTTCTACACTTCCATCCTCATTTTCTATAATTTGAGTTAATTTCAGATTTTCAATTGATGGTTTAAAAGCATCTTCTAGATTCCATCTAGGATTATGAGTAATTTGATTCCAAGATAGCATTTTTGGAGTGAAGGTATTTAAATATTCTATATTGGCTTCCATAAGAAGAGTTTGGTCTTTTGGAGAGGTTCTAAGTGCTTTAGGGGATAAATTTGTGTGCACTAAATTATAATGTATTTGAAAAATCCCTACGATGGATTCGGTTTGGGGTTCCCAATCCATATTTAGGATTTTAATACCAAGCATTAAATAATGAAGTATATTTGGATCACTTAAAGAAACAGTAAAATTTGAATAACAATTAAAATAAACTGGTCCTTTTTCAAGATTTGATTCAACTATTAAAAGTACAGAGTTTGAAAAGTTTCTATGTCTTTTATCTCGTAAAATTAAAAGAATAAGAGTATCTAACTCGATCCTATATAGAGGTTTTATAGCAACTTGGACTAAGCCTATGTGGAGAAATTTGTATTTTTCTTGATGATGAAGAATTGATTGTCTAGAAAATAAAGAAAGAGTTTTGGAAAGTTTATTTATTGAAACTAAATGTTCTGTAGTTTTGATTCGATAATCTTGAAGAAAATCAAATTTCCTATTTGGTATATAGTTTTAACATCTATTTTTGGTATGGTCCAATTATGGAGGCTCTTTTCTATACTTGCTATTTGAAGTTCTTGACTATTAACTATAGAAAACTGAGAATCATGAGAATATTCATATGTTGTTTTGGTAGTTTTGGCTATATGGGTCTTAGAGAGTATTTTTTTCAATTAATTTAGACATTAAAAGTTTAAGAGTTTTATCTTAATATGATTCTACTTTTCTATTGTGAGAATAAACAAGAATGCTAAAATTCTACAACACTGCAACACCAAGCTTACCAACGGTTTTACGATTGCACTGTCGGGAACACAAGGTTTACCAAAGTGCTATACAGTAGAATTTATTAAGCACTACTTGATTATTATCACAAAAGATACTTAGAATATTATTAGGACAAAACTAATTCACCTTAATGTAAAATTAAAAGAACTAATACAATATCTCCTCTATTGACAAATGGCTCTGATACCATTACTGTGTGAGCGCATTCATGATGGAATAGTGCGAGGTGTGGAGAGGAAGCATGAGTTGACAAAGAATAATGATATATGGACATGTGGCGTGTTAATGTGTAATGAATAAGAAAAAAGGTGGCATGTTTATGGTAATTTGAGGGGATTGCATGGTTGATATGAAAGGAAGAATTGAAGGGTTATGGAAACGTAGGTGTGAAATAAATATTATTGAAAAGTGGATGTGAAAATATAATTAAATAATTGTTATGAAAAAAAGAAATAAAATAATAGTTGGGTGTAGAAAAGAAGATATGAATTAATAATAGAAGATGATTAAATTATTAGGAAAATTGTAGAGTGGATTTCAAATATTAAAGACTTACTTGAAAATAGAGAATGGAAAACAATGTAGTGTAGGGAGAATTTTAGAACTTTTATTTAAAATATCACAGTACAAGTTCTTCCGAAAGATGTCCTCCCTAATTCTCCTAGACTCCCTTTTATACAGATAATGAGAGTTTCATTTTGATTACGCACTCTATTTTACATGACACGTAGATATACACTCTGAAAGCAAAATTACATGACACGTTTACATACTTAAAAGTAAAATTATCTCTTCATAGGGATTTGATTTTTGTCTTCAGATTTTGTCTTGATCGGCTGGTTTTGTCTGAGTATGGATATGATTAAAGAAGTTGGCAAAATCATTTTGATCTTCGTCTTCATGAATATTAGAAGTGCTTTCTTCTTGACTCGTGGCAGATGGAGATGAAATATGTTGAATAATAATATTGAGTTCTTCTTCATTTGTAACTTGAGTCATGACAGCCATTAACTTTGCTTTATGGGCTAAAAATTGCTGGCTCTTTTGCAGATTGGGCTTCATATTATAAGGATATATGGAAAACCATTTTTTCACTGTATTCTTTGAGGCTACAATTGTGTTGAATTTTTCTCACAATTTGATACGATATGTGCAAAAAAGGCGGGAGATGTCATTGGTTTCTGTGATGGAGTAATTCCAACAGAAAATCCAAGCAATATGAAAATAATTGGAAAAACGTAGGGTTTGATCAAAAGCATTTGAAAAAATATTGTTGGAAAAGAACTTGCTTCTAAAATTGGATATGGTAGAATAGCCTCATTTAGGCCAAAAGTATCTCATCAATCATTAAACCATAATGGAAAATTTTGAATACAACTTTCTAAAATTGGGTATGGTAGAATAGCCTCATTTAGGCCAAAAGTATCCCACCAATCATTAAACCATAATAAAAAATTTTGGATACAAGTTTTGTCAAACATGATGAACCAGGAATGATTAAAATTATTTAGCCAAAATACATTGTACCAGGCTTGTTGATAATCGATATAGGAGTAATTTTGAGGAAGGAATTGATGTGAAAAGCTTTTTTCAATGTAAATACTTTGATTCCATTTGGTTGGAGTCAGGACTCGCAAAATTTTGATTTTTGAAAAAGCTATTTTGGTAGGGTCTTCTTTATTTCTGGTATGAGTGATTTCAATAGAATCAGTTTCCACCAGAATATATTCATAAAATAGACGAGTTTTATGAGGATGACTTGGAATGAAATGAAAATTTGATGAAAATGTCTTTTGGACCGTTTAGAATATGGAATTTTCCAGATATTTGGGTTCTGAGATTGTGATAAAAGAAGTTTGAGTCTTATTGTGGTAAGATGAAGTGTGTTAATGTATTGTTCTTGATGGGGTAATTTCAGAATTTTGAGAATTTGGTTTGGTAATGGCTTGAGCCTATGTAGGAGGAGGAGTGGATGACTCTTCTGTTTTGATTGTAGAGGGATTGATTATTACAGTAGAAGGCTTTGAAGGGATGACAGATCCCAAGAGTTTTATTGGAGAAGGGTTGATGATTAAGGCAGAAGGCCTTGAAGGGATAGAAGATCCCAAAATTTGAAACCTGTTAGATAGTGGTAATTGTTGAGGTTTTTTTTCCTTTTGATCCTCCATTGATTGTGAGGATTCTGCTTGAGTAAATTGATAAGAACAATAACAATAACAACAATAACAATAACAACAACAACAACAACAACAATACCATTTAGGGTCGGACTCGTCTGCTATTTATAGTGAAATAAAATTAATAATTGCAATTTACAATTTGCAATACAATTATTAACTTTCACTATTGTCTTTACAGTAAATCCAACAATAATTGAATACAAGAAGACTATCAGAGTGGCAGGCAGGACAGGACCCTTGCTCTTACTTTTCTAAGAATCTTATTTTCTTTTGAAAAATTAAATATATAATAGGATTTGTGGGACAGGACCCACACTATCTCTTATCTAAAGAAAGAAAGCAATAAAAATAGATGTGATATGTCTGCTAATATTAATTTCTTCATTTGAAGACTTGTTGGAGAAGATAATGACATCACCCGACTGTCTTCTGATTGACATGGATTATGATTCCTTTCATATCGATCGTATAGGCGTAATTTCATGCTTTGTGAATTAAATGGCTTTGTTGGTGGTCTTACTTCGGGTACCCCGCCTTGCTGCCACAAAAGCACCCATCCCCATCACATGATTTCAGCCTAATGAGATATAGGAATCCTTCTGGAAATAATCCCATTCAGAGTTAATCTGTAATGCTAACTGCGTCGTCCGAGGTTGGTGAATCCTCTTCAGAAGTATGCCATCTCCGCCATGGAGTTTTCTCTTTCAAATGCTTCTTGATGAAAATTTCGAAGTTAGTAGACTGGGAATTTTCTTGTATTGACTGAAAATACAATATACCATGCTCTTGTATAGTTACGATAATTGTATGATGGTGGTTTGAAGGGGTGAGAGAATTTTCTTCCTATGAACATCCCTTGTTTCCAGTAGGATGGAGTAAGAACACGAAAAATTCTTAGCTTTGATAAATGATCTTTGATAGATCATTTTTTTCAGGAACATGAGTAATTTCAGCAGATTTGGAATCGACCCAAATATACTCATAGAAAGTCTTGGTTTTTGACAGATCCTCTGGAAGGAAGTTGAATCCATGAGGAAATATTTGATTACAAACTTCTTGGACAGAAGATTCGTCAAATTCTGTTTCTATGGTTAAATCTACCATTGTTGTTTTGGTGAAATAACCTTGAATTGAAGGTCTAGGCTGAAAGGCTTTTGGCCTGACTACTTGAGCAAACGAGGAAGGATTCCTCGGAATTGGAGATCTTGAAAAAGAGGCAGCTAGAGAAGCAACTCTTTTGTTTGGAGTTGTAACACCAGAAGAGCGTAACAACGTTGTTGAAGGGTACGGGAGACTTGAAGGGTCTGCTTGAATGTTTAAAGCTCTTTGAGAAGATTCTTGATGATGCATGGATACCTGCTCAAACTGCAGATCCGTAGCATATTGTTCTGCACTCATGGGGGATGGTGCAGGTGATTGAGCTAAGGGTTGTTTTTCTTTAGGAGGAACAGTAGTTCCCAAGGAGGAAGCTACTGTTATGAGGACTATTTTGTTGCAGTGGTTTTGGACGTTGCCAGCCAGGAGGAGGTTCCATCTGAAGGTTGATGAGAGAGATTAGAGCTGAGGGAGAGTTCTTCAAGAGACGTTCTCTTGAGAGGTAATCAGTTAGTGAATTCTCACTACCTTTTCTAGGCTCAATCTTGAAGTCGAAGCAGGATAAGATCGCCTGCCATCTAGCAAAGATTTGTTTTGAGACAAGATTTTTGATATCTTTTTTAAAGATGAATTTGCTTGCTTTTGAGTCTGTTCGGATGAGGAAATCTTTGTTTATGAGATCTCCTTGGAACTTCTGAACACAAAGTACTATTGCTAGCACTTCCTTTTTTACGGTGAAATAGTTTTTCTGTGTCTTATTCCAGATTCTGGAATGATCATGGACAATGGAAATTTTTCTGTTAAAATCCTGTTTGAGGATGTTGCCGTAACCGATATCAGATGCATCAGTGTCAATTATGATTTTGGCCTGTTCATCTATAAGAGAAAAGCATGGAATGCTTTTGGCCAAGGACTTGATTGACAGGACTGCTCGAGTATGCTCGTTCATCCACGACTTTGGATTTTTTTTCAGTCTGTCATATAGTGGTAGATAAATTGAGTGGAGATTTCAGATGAAATCGTCGATATAATTGACGCAACCAAGGAATCAATGTAGCTGCGTTTTGTCTTGTAGTACGTCTGAAAATTTATCCATAAATTCCAGAGATCGTTGAATTGGCTTAATAATTCCTTGATCAATATCATAACCAAGAAATCTTATCCTTGTTTGAAATAACTTGATCTTTGGTTGGGATACCATAAGACCGTTTGATTTGATAACATTTAAAAACACCTGTAAGTGTTTGAAATACTGATCTACTGTGCTTGAATATACCAGGACATCATCAATATAGACTATCGTGAATTCTTGATATTGGTTAAAGATGTCATTCATAATCTTCTGGAATTCGGATGGGGCGTTTTTTAATCTGAATGGCATGACATTTCATTGAAATTGACCAAATAGAACATTAAAGGCCATTTTATAACTATCAGTTGGATGGATCTGGACTTGCCAAAATCCAGACTTCACATCAAATTTTGAAAAGACTTTTGCTAGAGTAATTCTCTTTAGCAAGTCCTGGCGATTAGGAATTGGATACCTAATCCATTTGAGAACTTTATTGATGAGCTTGTAATTGATAACAAGCCTTGGGATACCACGCTCTTTTTCGGCCTGGTTGTTGACATAAAAGGTCGAACATGACCATGGGCTTTTGGATGGGCTGATAAGTCCTTTTTTTAGAAGATCTGTTATTTCATTTGTACAGATTTTGGCCAGATCTTTACTCATTTGAATGGGTCGAGCCTTAGTCAGAATTTGATCTTCTTTGAAATCATTAGCATATGGTAGGTTTACCATGTGTTTATTTCAATCCCAAAAAGCATTTAGAAGATTTGAACATACTTTCTTTTCAAGTTTCTTTTGAAAGCTCTGAATCTTGAGTTGAACGGATGGCTTGCTTATCTTAGAAGCCACCTTACAAGTCTTGACTTCGTCTTGAAGGAATTCAATTTGTTTTTCCTTTCTAGCGATACGATTAATGAATTGATGAATTTTTTCTTCAATATTTGAAACGTACTTAGGAGTTATCGAGTGAGTAAACTTAAAAGTAATCTCTTTGTCGAACTTCTTTGAGATTATATCCTTGTCAGTGACATGAAAAGGATATAATTGGATTAGGAATGGAGTTCCTAACATAATTCCTTCATTAAGGTTTTAAACCAAAATGAATGTGTTGACGAGGCACACGTCTCCTTTGCAAATATGCACCTTTGATAATTTGAATTGGATGTTGAGGAGATTTCCATTGGCTCCACTCAAAGACTCCTTTGTTTTTTCAAAGTATCTAGAGGGAACGAGTCCTTCTTGTATGACATTCTGATATGCTCTCGAATCAATGAGGGCGAGAGCTTCAAGTTGAAAGTTTTTAACTTTAAAGACTATTTTTTACATCCATTTTTTATTTTAGACTCTGCTGATATAGTTGATACTGCCGGTTTCATCGGGCTCTTCAATCAACAGTGCTTGTCTTGTAAGTTGTATTTCAGGATTGGTTGAGGAAGATCCAGGGGCTTCTTTTAGAATTTGAATTTCTTGGAATGTCTGGAAGGATTGTTCAAGATGTGTGAGACGTTGCTTGTTGTCTACAACTTCTCTTTTGAGAACCTTTACTTCAAGATGAAGGTCTTCTACTTGAATAGGCTTCTTTGCCTCTCCTTTGATTCGATTTAGAATATCTTGAAACGAGTAGATAATTGGACTTTGAATTTCCTTTAGAGAATTCTGCTCTTCTACACTCTGTCTGAGTTTGAGAAGGCAGGTTCATTTTGAATTCTCATCAGGTAGTTGTTCGATAAGATCAAAAAGAGTTTCTTGATCTTTTGTGATGACATTAATATGACCGAAGCATTTACTGGCACATTTTCTTGTGCAGAGAATTGCTCCTTCGTCACGCTTGAGTCGCTTTGGGAGTAGAAGGCATCTTCACTGGAGGATCCTTCATCGTTGAGAATGTTGATACCTTCTTCTTCAGTAGAAGAATCAGTTTCTGAAGAGGTATCATTATCTGATTTTATGGCATAGAGAATGGATTGTATGGTCTCTTCGTCCATAGTCAGTGCATTGATTTTGTTTTTTAAGGGACAACGATTTGCATAATGACCTTTTCGATTACATTTAAAGCACATGTTGTTGGTCTTTGAGGAATAATGCCTTTTGCCTTTATTTCTATTGTAGTATTTCCTTTTTCTTCTAGGAAATTCAGGATCTTTAGCTATGCTACGACTAAAGAGTCGCTTGGATGACGATTTTTTCTTGTTTTTCCTTTGGTCCTTGGCTGAGACCGTATTGCTTGCAAAAGGTGCTCAATTCCTTACGCTAGTCAGAATCTTTGATCACCTTTGTTGCATGCTTATTCTCAGTACAAAGATTAATGCATATTGCTTGAATTGTGGCTGATATATCTCCGTAGGTTAATTCAGCTCAGTCTATTTGCTTGGTAACTTAATTAGTTACCACTGTTTGATAGAATTTTTTAGAAATGTAGTGCGGTAGTCCTTCGACAAACTTTTGCTTCCAGATGTCAGCTCCGCAAGTTGTTAGGGTATAAAGGCGTGCCATGAAAGTATCTTTATACCATTTGTACCGGCTCATCTTGTGACATCTTAATCCAATGAGGGATTCAGTCGTAAGATTGAAATGAATTTGGGTGCTACCAATGAAATGTTTTGTCATTGTGTAGACCAACTGATGGACTATATCTGGTTCTTCAACCTGGATAGGGGTAGAAGCGTTTTTTATTTTGACAACTGTTCTTGTAGCAGTCAAAGTGCGATATCTATCTTGTTCAATCAGTTGATTATGCCATCAGCTCCTTAGGTTTCCTGTGAAACCAGAAATGAGGATCTAGGCTATTTTGAGTATTGTTTTTTTTGGTGCTATAGGCTGAAGCTGCCAGTAACATTTCTTGAAATGTTTCATCATTTGAGCTTCAGAATATCCATCGATATTCCATGTGACTAGAGACATTCAATCATAAGCTAAAATATAAAATATAAAGTGGTTTTTTAAAAAATAGAATAAAGTGGCCAAATATATAGAAGATTTTGAAAACGAGAAAATGGAAAGTACAAAAAATATCCCAGTTAACACGTGATTAATCGGATACAAGCCGACGAGTAATCTTTCTAAACGATCATCATTCGCGATCATGTAAAAAGGAATATGCAATCGTGTATGTAATGATTTAAGCTAAATGTTGAGTTATCTGATTTATGAATGATATCGAAAACATGACCTTCATCAATGTATTTATTCAAGTTTGTTTACTGTTATATGTTTAAAGCTAAAGAGAAAATGAGTTTATTAAGGCATGGTTATGTTTAAAGGTTTGATGACTATGTTTAAAGGTTTGCTTTTATGCAAAATGATTCTTAAAAAGTTTGATGGTTATGTTTAAAAGTTTGCTTTATGCAAAGGAATTCTTAAAGGGTTTGAAGCATATGATTTTATAAACGTTTTCTCGAATCCAACATGTCTCAAATAACTCTCAGCGAGGTAGGATAGGGGGCACCAAGGAATTTGAGGTAAGGACACTTATCTCTAAAATTGAAGCTAGGGATGCCTACTCTCAGGAACAAGGATTGGGGATGCCCATCTCTGAAATTTGAAATGAGTATTGAGTAACCTCTTCCTCCTCCTAGGAGTAGATACTTGAGATTTGTGCCAGAAAACACAAGGATTTTATGAAAAGTTTGCAAATCACAAATCAAGGCATAACATATACATATACAAGTTTACAACATAAAAATTGAAATTAGGAAAAAAAATAAAGAAATGGAATAAAGAAAAGAAGGAAATGAAGAATATTAAAATAAGTTTTTATTTTTTTTACTATTTTACATATTATTAAATAAATAAATATTTATATTTAATTTATATATATATATCTAATTAACCATATTTTTAATTAGTGCGGGGATGGGGAAGGGGTCGGGGAATGTATTCCTCAGCCCCGATCCTGTGTTACCAACGGGGAAATTTTTTCCCCATTTCCTATGTATTCGAAGATTTCCTGCCCCATTTGGGTTGGGTCCTGGCCCCGCGGGTTAAATGTACATCTCTAGCCACTACCAAAATGATCAATCACAAGGCACAGTAGGTGATCAAGGCTGTAAGTTCAACGTTGGATGTTCTTCGCTGCCTGAAAAAAAATGAAACAAAACATTTGAGATGTTAGACGAAAACGTCTAGTGAGTGTGATCTTTTATCAACACCTTCAATAAATCAAGTTTACCTTAACACATTATATACAATTTTCCAAATCAAACGATATAAATAATATGTAAATTAATCATTATAACTTTGAGTTTAAAACACTCATTCAAGGCATTAAGCATTTTTCAACATCTCAATTTATCAAGAATTCATAAATCTCAGGGTAGAATCACTTCGGGCCCGTTTGGTAACATTCTTGTTCCCTGTTTCGTGTTTTTGTTTCTATTTTTTGTAAGAAACAAAGGTGTTTAGTAACGTTCCTTGTTTCTCGTGCTAAAGAAAAGTAGAATGTTTCCCATTTTATAAGGAACTATTGGAAACAAAAAAAAATAGTTTCTCTTGTTCTGTTTCTCAATTATTTTTATTGGATTCATTTTTCTTTTTCTCAATTATTTCTATTGGTTTCATTTTCCTTTTTCTCAATTATTTCTATCGGTTTTCTTTTCCTTTTTCTCAATTATTTTTATTGGTTTTTTTTTCTTTTTCTCAATTATTTTTCTATTTCCTTTTCCTTTTCCATTTTCCACGTGATTTCCTTTTTCTTTCTCTTATTTCCATCTTCTTTCCCAAATAACCATTCTACACGTGGTTTCTTTTTTTTTTCTCTTATCTCCATCATCTTTCCCAAATAACTATCGTCTTTCTCGTCCTCTCATTGCTTCACCATCTTCCTCCTCACCTCTGATCGTCTTCCTCTTTGCATGGAACTGGAATTTTCTCTTCCTCTGTGTGAACCTTGGTTTTTGTTGTGGGTTTTTGCCAAATTTATGTTTTTGCTGTGGGTCTTTGTCTTCCTCTTCGCTATGAATTTCAGTCCTCTTCATCGTAGGTTTTCTTCTTCCTTCTCGTCAACTCTGTCCTTCAGATCTCAATCTTCATCTTGATTTCCATAAGATTACTAGAAGACCTTTCTATCTAGATTTGATAAAGTGACTGATGTAATGTTTAATTGAATTAGATGTGAATAAAATAAAATGAATAAAATAAAAAATAAATCTAAAAGAAAATAATGAAACAAGAAACAATTATTAAACAAATTTTTTGTTTTTTTTTTCAGAAACAAAAAACAGAAATAGTTATCAAACACATTCATGTTTCTTGTTCTTGAAAAAGAATAAACAGGGAACAAGAAACGAAAAACAAAAAATGAAAACATTACCAAACGAGTCTTTTTTTATCATTCATCATATCGCATAGTATGCATTTTGCATAACATAGACTCTACATGTTTGATTACATTTTTGTACCCTTTCATTAGCTCAAGCGTTTAACACTTTTTTGCCAAGTTTTAGCTATGCGGAGTAATCTCAACGTATTTAGCAAGTTCCATCAATTCTACTATGCAATACGCGTTTTTCCATGTCAATCACACAATGAGCAAGAGGCATTCCATATCAGATCATACATCAAGTATGAGGCATCCTATTCAAGATCATAACATGAATAGGACATTTTATTCCAGAACACACAATAAAATAGAGCATCTTATCTCAAATCACACAGCAAGGGCAAGTCATCCTACACTAGATCACGCAGCAAGTATGAGACATTCTTATTGCATAGGGTATAAAAGATAATCTCAATTCATTAAGTTTATATCAAATCTTATGTATTTCTCAAGTATACATTATGTTATCGTATCATTCTAGTTCATATGAAAGTCCAATTCATCTCTAAATCATATGCATTTTAAGATTTGGAAAGTATAAGCGAAATCATGTCTTTCATAGTTTTAGTAGAAATATAGTAAAGATTTAAACACATTTTAGAATTCATTTTTATTGTGGAAAACATTTTATAAGAAGAACCACGCACCACTCAAAATAGTTAGTTGCTACCCACGAGCTCCTTTGCACCTTCCAGCTAAGTTCAAGCTTGATTAGAATCTCTAGGAGTCCTTGGAAGTTCTCTCTAATTTCTTTTAAGTAAGCTCAAGGTAAAAACAGCCTCAAAAGGATCATAATCCATCTGTGTATAGACTTTTTTGGTGAAGTTTTTCATGTTGAAATGATTACCATTGTAAGCGATGAGAATTGGTTTAATCTCAGAATGCCTTGTATCTCTGCCCATTCCTTATCCTAAATTTGAATTAGGCGGCAAGGTCAGATCAATCACCGGCTTAATGGAGCAAAGGCCATGCCACTACTTCTTGGTAAAGTAAGCTCAAATCACCTTAACTATTCGTCGTGTTGCATCCTCTCACTAAAGACCTTCCATCATGTAATCCTCTGGTAAAACGCAATTTACTTTTTTATGAGTCTCTTCGCATAATATTCTTACCGCATCCAAGTCTCATAACTACTACCTCTTTATTGAAATTTCGTCTTCGAAATTTAGTAAGTTGATTTGAACAACTATGGATACTTGGCTTTCATCAGTTCTTCATTCTTCCAAGTGTCTTCCTTTACGCCATGGTTGTTCCATAAAATTTTAACCATGGGAATCATCTTTGTTCTCAATACTTGCTCCTTTTAGTCCATCACACGCAAAGGTTTTTCTTCATAGGTCAAGTTCTGGTTCACTTCTAAAAGATGCCCTAGAAGTACATGCAAGGGGTCTGGGACATACTTCTTTAACATGGGAACATGAAAGTCATCGTGAACTCTAGATAATTTTGTGGGCAACCTTATCTTATAGGCCATTGGTCTCATGCATGCTAGAACCTCATAATGTCCTATGTACCGTGGACTTAGTTTTCTCTTCCTTCCAAACCTGATTACTGATAATTTATAGAAATACAAGTTATTATAGTCTTTTAGATAGAATAATGAGACCAAAACGTGTAATAAATGTGTCAAAATGCATAACTTATGTTGTAAACTCATAGATATTCAGAAATACACTCTACATAAGTCTTCATGCATGCTTCACCATGTTTTTAGTGTCTTGATACAGGATTGTAAATTATGACCTTTTAAGTAGAATAATGGGACCAAACTGCATGGTATGTGTGTCAAAACGTGTAGTTTATGTTGTAAATACATAATTATTTAGAAATATATTTTACACAAGCTACATGCTTGCTTTGCTCGGTTTTTAATGAATAAATGGAGGATTATTAACAAAAGAATAAGTTAGCAAATTTTAAAAGAACTCGTGCAGAGATTGTTAAGATTTATGTCCTAAAACTCATAGATTATAAATATAATCCATTGACCGTTATTAATAGTGTTATTATTATAATAATTGTTGTCTTCTAGTGATCCTTCCTTGCATGATGACGTGTTTCCTCTCCTAGAGATGTTATTCGTCCGGCGAGTTTTCATCGTGTGGCTTGTGCGCAAGATGTGCTATGTGATTTACTCCTTTCTTTTTGTCCACTTATTTTGCGTTTAAACATGGTAATCGTGTAAAACAGGCATGATACTTATGTAAGATGTATTTCTAAATACTTATGTATTTACAACGTAAGTCACATGCTTTGATAATCTTCTTATGCGTTTTGACCTCATTATTCTAATAAAAAAGGTTATAATAACAGTGAGAGGGTAAGTAGCAAAGACGTGGATAACACGCCCAAGGAAGAGTTTTCTCAACATTGACAAGATAATTACTTCCATCATTTGTATCATGAAAGGTGAACAAGTTTGGACAATAGGCGTCTAGAGGTTGTCGTCCTTAAACACGAAGCTCTATAAGTAATATAAGTAAATACTTCTAGATATACCTTGCTTAACTAGGCTTAGTCATTTGGATCGTGAAAGGAGACCAAGTATGGCATTCAATGCTCGAGGACGAGCACACCTTAATTATAAACTAGTTTAGCGAGTTATATCGTATTGAGGTGGTCGTATAGCTTATTCGCCTGATAGCATGAGACCTTCCTTCACCCCCTTTCTAACACAAGTTAGTTTGCTCACTCTTGCATCTTGCCATAATTTACTCCTCTGTGCATAAGTCTCTAGGTGTAAATAGGTAGTTTTGATTCTTTTAACTCAATTGTCATAACGTCTAGTTGATAAGTAGACCCTATAACTAAGCTTTGATATCAATTTCTTGTGTTTAATCGTGGTTCATCTAGAAAACATATTGTTTCACTTACACATGGATAAGCAATAGGAAAACTTGCAAAAAATGGACTTGAAAATAGGTGTTGGGGACATTGGGTGCATTTTGCATGCAATGATCATGTCCACTTGCATGATGAAAAGAATATTAGAAAGCATTTTGCATGCAATGATCTGTATTCAATGACACATCATCACACCACAAACAGGTAAACTACAGCAAGACCGTACAATTTTGAGTTGGTTAAATAAGTTTGTGTGCCTTGATTATAAGCAAGCTTTTGAGAATATTGTTCTCAAAGACAACAGAACTTACTTCACAACAAGTCCCATGAAACACAATCTCAATTTCAAAACAATCACGTTCATAGCCAACACAACTTTGGGAAAGAGTTCGTGAAGAAACAAATAAGCAATGACTGGCTTGAAGAGAAGTCAGATGTTTGAATGGACCGACCATCTGGTCTGAATGGGTCAAACCCTAGAGAGAGGTAAGAATGAGTAGCATTTTTGCCGTTTGTAAAAATCTTTCTTCTTCTTCTTCTCTGGTCGGTCTGTAGGTGAAGGCTTAGAGTCTGGGTAGAGAAGATTCCACCTTTCATCTCCCCTAGTTTGTAATGTTCATTTCTGTACTTTTCTTTTTTTCTTTTGTATTTCTTTGCAATGTATTTTTTCATATTGTATATTGGCCTAAGGTCTTTATTCTTTAATATATTACATGTTCATACCTTTTCAATCCACCATCTCTTTACTATTCATTGTCAATGTGTTATTTGTAGTTTATGTATGTGATAAATTCTTGATAAAAAGCTTAGGTTATAAGTCTTATCGTGTTAGTTGAGTTATACTCATCACTTGACCAGTGTAAATCACAAACTACTCGAGAGAGCAAGTAGCAAGGATATGACTAACGCACGCAAATGGAAGTTTGGAGACAAACTCCATCTTGACAAGATAACTTCCATCATTTGTATCCCAAAAGAAAAAGAAGTGTGGGTATTTGGCGTTGAGAGGTTGCCATCCTTAGAAAAGAAGTACTATAAGTTGTATAAGTAAGCCCTTCTAGATAGATCTTGCTTAACTCAACTTAGTCATTTGCATCTCGAGAGGCAAGCAAGTGTGGCTTTAAAGACACTAAAAGGTGCTCGCCTTAATCATAAGCTAGTTAACTGAGCTTTATCGCATCAAGGCTGCCACATGGCCTAACTACCTGGTAACACGGAGAACTTCCTTCACTCTTTCTTTAATACAAGTTAGTTCACACCTCCATCTTGCCTCTACTTTAGTCCTCTTTTTATAGATTCTTTAGTGTAGATAAGTAGGTAGAGTTTAAACTTACACTTTACCACACTATATATTATTGTACACCACCTAAATGAAGAGTGAACTCTATAACTAAGCTTTGATATTAATTCTCTGTGTTCAACCTTGGATTATCCAGAAAACCTATTGTTTTGCTTATACTTGGACAAGTAATAGGAAAACTTGTCCCAACGAAGACTTAATAACTACATGATGAAGAGATTTATAGTGAGCATCTAGCATACGATGACCATGATCAATGACTCACCATGTAGAATTAGATACAGACACACACAACTCTAGACAACACACTAAGTCCACAATGAAGAAAATCCAACCATCATGTTTTTGGTGTCGTTACTGGGGACTTGATTTTTCAAAATTAGAGTAAAGTTTTATCTTGATTTTGGACAAAGCACTTGATTCATGTGTTCAGTAGAAGATCGCGTGAAGAAGTCCATGATAACAGAGTAATCTAAGTTTGCTTAGACTAACCTTAGGGTTGAGTGTATCTTTCAATAGGTATCAAAGAGAAACCTCAGTAGATGTGTTTAATTGCAAATGAAGCTGAGAACCTCAAACGCCTGAGATCTTAAATGGCTAATAAGTTGAAGTTTAACAACCCATGTTAAGGCGTCAAAGAAAGTGTCTACGCAGTAAGATTAGTAAGATCTGTGTCTTAACTAACTAAGCGAGAAAAGGATTGAGAAAGATCATTTGAACATTGCCATGAGCGGTTGAGAGAAGAGACTTATTGCGATGAACGACCATGATGCAAAGAGTCATGCAACAAATGATTAAGAAAGTTTAGGAAAAAAACAACGCGCCTAGGATACTATGCGGAGCAATAAGTGATGAGACCACAGTTCTTCCTCGTCATAGAACCTGAACATAAGGATGCTTTTGTAAAGTATACACTTTCCCTATATTTACTACAATTCACATCCTTAAGTGTTGTATATTCATTTTTTTGTGTAGCATATTGTAATTACTTGTAAACATGTAATTATTTTATAGATTTTTAGTTTATGCTTTTTAGTTTCGAGTATTTAACAAGTTAGGAAGCACGAGTTATCTCGTAAAATTATTAGGCTAGTTGAATTAAGATTTTTCACAATGAGACCACCTTGCGAGAAAAGCTTATCGTAAAACGTGTTAGGCGTTTTGGTCTTCTCGCAAGGTGTGGTTGGCTGAGGGTTTCACTTATAATGACTAAGGTCTCGAGAAATACCAACTGTCACATTTTAAATTCAAATTTAAAGCAATGATTACACTGCGCATCGAGAACCCAAATGTCTATGTCAGAACCTCACTTCACATTTTAAACGCATGACACAACTTGCGCGGTGACCCAACCCTAACCATAATTAACCTTGCCTTTATAAACCCTCTTTAAACCTTAATCCTAATCTTTTAGCTGTACGAGTATCCATAATTCTCAAGCTTTTCATATTTCTCGATCACCTTCTCTGACGACTCTAAGATCTCTCTTTCCTCTCACTATTTACATTTTGTTTCATTTCCCTTTCCTTCGTATTCATCATGTCTAGGAAACAAGCTTCAACCAAAGCCCTTAAGAAGCATTAAGCAACCACTGCCAAAGGAAATCAGTCCGGTGAAGAGGTTGAGAAAATGCAATTCGGTGGTTCTGTACTGAAGCAAATGAAGGAAGAAAAGCCATTAAAGATAGTGGTGATTAATGGAGTAAAGATTCAATTACCTAAGGATAAGCCTGGTGATTTGCTTGCAATAGTCTTTGGAGAAATTTCAAAGAGAGAAAAAGAAAAGAAAGAGTAGAAAGAGCGAGCAAAGGAAGAGAAAGAAAAGACAAATAAGGAACAAAGAGAAAAAGAATAAAGCTAGAAAGAGAAACATTGAAAGGAAATGGAAGAAAATGAGAAGAAAGAAAATGAGGAAAAAGCGCAAAGAAAGAGATTGGAGAAAGAGCAAGGATGGAGGAAGAAGAAGGAAGAATAGAAGAGGAACTTCACGAAGAGGAGCGAGAAGAAGACGTAAGAGAAATGGCACCTCCTCGCCAGTCGCAGACACCAAATTTGATAGGGTGGCAAAGAAAGCTCAAGAGAAGAAAGAAAAGGTAAAAACAGGGCTTTTGAAAATTAAAGTAAAAACCCAAGGTGTTAAGTCCTTAGCTCAAGAGAAAAGGAAACAAAGCTAAGGGAGCAGGAAAAGCTCCTCAGCAAAGCGGATAAAGTAGCTTTCTCTAAGGAGAAGAATAAGAAAAAGAGAAATCCATAGAGGAACACTGCGAGGAATTTGAACAGGAGTTGGATGAGTTGAGTCCCTTAGAGGATAAGATTTCAGAAAAGCAACCAAAGAAAAAGAGGGCGCCAGAAGGTCAAGATGCCAAGAGATAAAAAAAAGAAAAAAAAGGGCCTTGCAAGAAGAGAATGGCCAAGAAGTGGAATTGAAAGAAGTACTTGCTGCAGAGGACTTAAAGTAAGCATTTCATGGTCGAGAAAGGATACTTCCCATTTGAAGGACAATTACCTTTGTTCCTTGCGTCACCCATCAAGGTGCTAGGATTGGAAGAATTCTTCGAAGGGGTGACGACGAATAGGCCAGGGGTTGTTTTTTTTATTGTGGACGTTTTAACATGGATAAACACGACACCATTGTAAAAGGGAAGAAATTAAATTTTGATTCAAAGGCCATAAACGCGCTATGATAAGTAAATAATTGACATTTATTAGCTGAAGCATAGAACGATTAACTTTCAAGCTAAAAATTCATCATTTAATGATGAGTTGGAACTTCAAGAGTCACTTGGATACTTATGAGACATAATGAATCTCGTTAATCATTTTATGCTTCGACTAATCAATGCCAACTATTTGTTTATCATGCTATGGGCTAAATCAAACAGTGGTGGGACAACCAATCTTTAAGAACTATCAGACCGTGACATGTAACGCCTTTCATGTAACTCAAAGAAGACCATTCCAATGTTCGAATGGTAACTATTATTGTAAGCAAACTCAATCAAGGACAAACATTCATCTCACATTTCTTTGAATTGCATAACGAAGGCTTTCAACATGTCTTTTAATGTTTGAATGGTTCTTTCAGATTGACTGTTCGTCAGAGGATGGAATGCAATGCTGACGTCCAACTTAATTCGTAATGTGTCTTGTAACCTTAGCCAAAACTTCAAAGTAAAATGCGAATCTCAATCCAAAACTACAGACACCGAGATTCTAAATTAGCTTATAATTCTTTCAACATATAGTTTAGCCAATTTTTCTAAGGAGAAAGTGTATAGCCAAAATTTTTCTTGGATTCTTTGCTATTGTCATATTATAGAAAGTTGAATTTAAGTTGATAATGAAGAAAATTGGCAATGCTTTTCGTTCAAGTTGTTTTAATCATTTTGATTTTTTTTATAAAAAATTATGAAATTTTGTTTTTTTATTATTTATATATTTTTATATATCTTAGTTTTTTTGAAAGAGAATAAAGAAAAGAAGAGGAAAAGAAGGAGATGAGATAAAAGTTTTGGTGCTTTGTTTTCTCTCCACCGCCAAACCATATCTTCATCATTTTTTTATCAAATTTTTAGAGATATCTTGAGGTAGAATATGAGAAAGAAGAAGAAGAGTAAAGGGCTATGAATTAAGGTGAAAGAGATGAAGAACATGAAGTAATAGACAAGCATGGTAGAAACTTGGTGTTCACAAACATTCTCTAGTTTTTGGAGTTGTTTTGAACTACACAAAAGAAATTAAAAGGTAAGGTTTATGTTTTTTAAAAGTTTATCCAATTTCTAACAAGTTTTGTGAAGGAAGCTTAAGCAAATTTTGATGTTAGTTTAATGATTTTTGAAGAGTCAATCAGGTCACAGTTTGGTGTCCGAATTCATGAAGTCTAGTATTTTGAGTCTTCTGGATTGTACAGAGTGAGTTAGAAGCTATATTAGGTATGAGTGGAAAGCTTATTACATTTCCTATAACTTTATGAGGAATTTGTGAGCAAAAAACGACTGAAAGTAAGTTTAATTTTAGGAACAAGTTAGAGGTTAGTAGAAGACCCAAATTCGGACTACCTCTATTTTGGGTGATTTTTGTAGCAATTTGTTGGGACTCTCATTTTCTTTCCTTTAAGTAAGTTACAGAAGAATTAAAAATGAATATTTTGATATAAAGTATATTAATTGTGGTCAAGTATTGAGGAAGTTATAATGGTTTGAAGTTAGGTTGTTAAATCTAGAAACACTGTGGGAAATTGTGAAATATTATTTTATATCTAAATTTAAAATTGGTGAATGTCATATTTTGTTTGTCATCTTAAGTCTATTATGAAAAGAAAAGACTATTTAAGGTCTTGATGCTCAATTTTGATTTATTTGACAGGCCAAGAGGAAATAGGTCAAGTCTACACATCAGGGAACTAATTTAAGACTGTGAGTGACAAAACAAATTTCTAAACTGTTATCTATGATTATATTTCTGT
Source organism: Cucumis variabilis (assembly GCA_037974545.1). Taxonomy (NCBI): domain Eukaryota; kingdom Viridiplantae; phylum Streptophyta; class Magnoliopsida; order Cucurbitales; family Cucurbitaceae; genus Cucumis; species Cucumis variabilis. Next base: position 7,772 of record JBBPDI010093385.1, on the reverse strand, counting down.
GCTTGAATATGATCTTATGAATAATACATGATTTCTATGAACTATTTCAAGCCATAGTTTCAAGCTTAGGTTTTATGATGAAATCTATATATGAGCACATTATTATCGACTTTCCGAAAAGTAGTTGAAACAATATCATTTTAAGCAAATATTGTTTTGAGATTTTCAGTTTTCCATGAACAAGCTAAGTAAATTTATCTTTTACGAAAGATAAAGATAAGCAGACATGTTTTAATATTTTCATATAACTTTATGAGATTTTTATTAACTACATGACTGAGATGTTGAACTCAAGGTTGTATGGTACTGTGTGCACACAGATTAGATTCCGTTTGTTGACATTAAGTGTACTCTGTAACAACGACGTTGTCGTGAGTGCTGGACGAGCCCCACTATGACAAAGACAATGGGAGTGTTGGGCAAGCTCCACTACATCTTAGAGCTAGTAAACGTTGGTTGTATTAGGTGTGCTCTAGACAACTTAGATTTGTCATGATAGTTAAAATATTTAATATACTTATATGCCTCGCTAGATTTCAATGACAAACTTCTTGAATATTTGAGAAAGCTGTTTTTATTACAAGTATTTAAGGTTTTGATTAAATAAATTTATGTGTGTAAGGTTTATCATGTGCTCTGATTTCTAGAATTAAAGCATTAAACTTAGTCACTCACTGAGCTTTACAGCTTATCCTTTCAAAAATATTTTCCCATTTTTTAGGTAGAGATCAAGCTCCTAGTGCTAGATAGACTGCCTTAGTTTGTTGAAAGCTCCAGATCATTAGCCAGTACGTGGTTGAAGTTGTACATAGAGTTTGTTTTGTTATGTTGTATATGTCTTTGAAAATTTAGATAAATTACAATTTGTGTAAGCTTTGAGTGTTGTGGTTGTGTAAACCTTAGTTGTGTATCTTTTTTGTTTTGATGTCTGAAGGGATTAAAGCTCCTGGCAGCGGAAGATTTTACAGAGACTTTAGATCAATTTAATTGGGAACTTAAAATACCGTACATTGACAAACAACTATAGAAACAAATTTTCTTATAATTTAAACTAAGGTTAAGCATGCTTAAACAAATTATAGATTAGAGAATTACATAATAGAGTAACTTACTCTTGTTGATGTCTTTGAATCAACAAATCATTGAATTAGAGACACCACCCGTCAGAGACCTTCCTATCCTTTGGGATGAGATTGGTTTGTGGGAACCAATTGGAATGAAAAAAAGGTTTTTAGAGAATTCGCGAAGAGACAAAAGCTTAGATTGAAAAACATGTTTTCTTCTATGTATTTATTACCCTCTCTTCTTCAGGGAGTAAGAGAATAATGAGATTAAATTAATTTTAAAAATATTAAATTAATAGAAATATCAAATTAACTAATAATTAATTAAATCATATTTAATTATTATTTTATTTAAATGATATTTATGAATATCTCTCACTTGTCTTATATTTTATTGGAACATTTTTAAAAGGAGTATTTTTAAAAATAGCAAAATAAATTAAAATATTTACAAGCTATAGCAAAAAAATTTATTCTATTAATGATAGTCTTCTATTATTATAGCATATCAACGACTATCAGTGATAGAATTTGCTATAGGTTGTACATATTTTGTAAAATTTTCTATTTTTGAAAATTTCCCAAAAATTAAACTAAACTAGTAATTAATTCTCCAATTAATTAATTGAAAAAATAAATATCTTATATTTAACTTAACTCAAATTTGAATCATATTCAAATATAAATTTCTCTCATAACTAATAATTTTAATATGAATCTAATTCACATTAAATTAAGGGAAAATTTTAAAAATAGAAAATTTTACGAAATATCTATAACCTATAGCAAATTCTATCACTGATAGTTATTGATATGCTATAGTGATAGAAGACTATCATTGATAGAATTCAAAATTTTGCTATAGCTTGTAAATATTTTAATTTATTTTACTATTTTAAAAATGCCCCTTAAATTAATATTTGAACTCATTCAAATATTTTATATCTCATAAATTAATTTAAAATCATATCCAAAATTAAATTTATATAATAAAGTTTAATTAAAATATAAAGTTTATATTATAATGTATTACCATACATTAGTCTAATTCTCAAAGTGAATTTGAACATTTCAAACTACAACCAATAAAAATAAATCTCATTACCCTTTAGGAGCTAGGAAGGGGATCTATTGAGCCTATAGATTAGAAGCTACTATGATATGAGATTAATCGACTAAACTCATTAACCACATTAATCAATATTCATTAACTATGTGACTCCACTAAAGACTCACAGTTGAACTCTTATCACTGTAGATATATTTGTGTATCCTCTAATATAGACCAATAATAGTAAGTTAGTCCTTCACAATTGTTCGTAACACCAGCTTGGTCAAATATAGACCAATAATATCAGCGCTCCTCTAATGAACAACCTATTTATGATCCAACCAATAAACAAAAATCTTTCTTGTGTCATAGAGAGGGTAATACCCTATGTTCAAGTCCCAGAGACACCATTTAAGGAAACACTAATCTACTTACCCTAAAGTTAGGAATAAGTGAATTTCATCTCGTGTAATTATGTTTCCAGCTCCCTACTCAGTCTTATCTCCAAAGTGATAAGCATATTGAGTTGACAATCTGGCCACTCTCACCATACAAATCAAAGGACAATCCTTCGCGAATATGATCATAATACACTCATGATTAAGATCAAGTTATTTAGGTCATCCTAATGAAATAGAAATCCAACTAGTTAACGAAGTTACATCTAGTGGTTACTATTTCGTAGTCTGGTCTTATGCAAACCCATTGCAAGGATACCATCACTCGCATGTCACCTATACAACGCATTGGATTATTGCGTTTGAATCAAATACAAAGTGAGTCGTATGCATAGTGTTACCAAGATAAGGTACTAGCCTTATCCCTGTATTATAGACCCTTTAAGTTAATCTCGAACATTGATCCCTGTAAGTTTCTACATATTATTCAAGGCTCATCAAACAACTTAGGATGTTAGTTTATTGGATTTTGGTTTATTAAGAAAAAACTAATAATATAATCAATAACACTTATTGAAAATATAATAACAATATTTTATTAATTAATAACGGTCAATGAATTATATTTACTATCTACGAGGACATAAATCTCAACAATGTCTTTATTAAGTTTATTTGCTAAGTGAGTTATTTCAGGGCTACACTTCATGTATGTATATGGGTTGTCTAGGTTGCGTTGTGTTGTCTTGTATTTCATGTACAAGATTAGCATGTTTATCAGGTTCAAGAGTTCAACAAAGTTGACAGGTATCGTTAGAGGAAAATGATGTCAGTCAGTTTCACACCATCTTTCGAACTAAGCTAGAAAGTAACTCGAGAGGGGGTGTAACAGAAAGTTTGCTTGATGGAGGTGAAACGTGTAGTCTTGGTGAATTTGTCCATAATTACCCAGATTCCATCGCAACCACTTGGCCAAAGAAAAAAAGAAGCAAAGTTGAGGGAGCGGAAAGAGCTCATTAACAAAGCAAAAAAAGTAGCCCTCTTTGCAAAGAAGAGTAAGGCAAAGGAAAAGACAACTGAGGAGTAGCGCGAGGAATATGAGAAAGAGATTGATGAATTAAGTCCTTTGGAGGACAAGGGTGTGGTGAAACCTTCAAAGAAAAAAATGGTAATAATAAAAAGAAAGGTTTTAGAAGACTAAAATGTTGCAAGGCGAGAAAAGAGAAAGATGAAAGAGGCTCAGAGTGAAGAAGAGAGTCAAGCAATTGAGCGAGAAAAAGCCTCTAGGGCAGAACAAATTAGCAAATAGTTTATGGTAGGGAAAGGGCTTTACCCTCACAAGGGTTTGTTACCTGACTTTCTCGCTGAACCCATTAGAGCACATGGTTGGAAAATTTTCTTCAAAAGGGTGACCCAATCAGGCTAGACGGAGTGAGTTTATTCTACAAAGGATACATCAACACTAAGAAGCACTACACAATAGTGAGAGGGAAGAAGGTTAAATTTGGGCTAGAGGCAATTAACGCATTATACGAATGAGAAGACAACGTAGTTAGGAACCCTATTTTCAAGGAACAAACTGACCACAACAAGCAAGGCGCGTTGGAGTAGATCTCCTAGCAAGGAATTAAGTGGGACATAACACCAACCGAGAAGTATCAGCTTTTCCTACACAACTTGAACACTACGGTTAGTGTGCAGTTGGTGATTGTTAAAAAGTAGTTCATGCCCACTCACCACAACAACACGATCTCCCTATATAATACTCCTCTATTGTATTATGGGGGAGATCCTGGTAAATGTAGGCAAGATTATTTGTGAGCACTTAGTAGCATGGGTTAAGCATTCTTACGAAGCGAAGCCCTTCCTGCACTTAATTGAATAACTCTGCATCATGGCATGTCTGAAATTGGAAACACTCCCTCAAATCATGGTAAAGGACGAAATATGTACCGCATCCATCCATCGCCGCATAGTTTCTATCCACAAAAACAAGGCCATAGCCAAATGCCTAAAGACCAAACGAGAAAGCGAAACCAAGGTGTTTAATGAAGTGGCAGCAATAAAAGAAAAAAAAGAGAGGGAGGAATATCATATTCCTCTAAAACGAAAGAGACAAGGCGAGGAAGAGGCCTCTGGGCCTAAGAAAGTCAAAACACCAAAACCAAGGATTCTAAGGACCCTTTATCTCTCGCGTCAACCATCATACTCGAGGACCAGGCTCCCACAAAATCTTTCTCACCCAAAAAGTTCAAACCCAAAAAGTCCAAAACCACAAAGGTTGTGATCATAAGTTCACCATCCAAAATGCCACCACCACCTCCTCTTTCAGTTCAAAAGACAACTCCCTCGAAATTCAAAACTAAAGCATCTGTCCCTTCCCATGAAATCTAAACCATTATTTCCTCTTCATAGCAAGAAACCACACATCAATCTCTTGCCTTAGTTTTGTTTGATCCTACAACCAATACCTATTTCTCGCAATAAAAGGAAACTCCTCAAACTCTTGTCACAACCTTGCTTGACCTAATCAAATTGCCAAACCTTGAAGATCCCCCAACTAATCAAGGCGATGAATGAAGCCAAGAGTTGTTTCAAGACTCTATTTGTGACCCATTAGCCTTCATAAATTACACGTTTAGAGAGTCTGAAGACGTGACAGTGAGTTCTGAGGTGTAACCCAGAAGAAAGCCTTGGAAGAGGCAGTTAATGACCCATCCAAAAGGGGAATGAAATAACCCTTGAGGTAGATGGCAAGACGGACCTTCTTTCACTACCTAAGCAAATTTTACAAGCTACATCGCAAAATGCCAAATAGAAGAAGACAGTGAGGAAAGATGAAGATGATGTTAATGAGGATTACACCTTCAATTTCATTGATGATCACGTCTGTAAACAAATGAGTAGTGGATTTGAAGATGTAATTCAATGCCAAAGCAATTTGTAAGCGATGCATTTGTAGAGTCAAAAGCAGTTACAAGATTTAGAACTTAAAGTTGACAACGCAAGCACTCATCAATAGGCTCAAATTAAGGAACTCAAGACTAAAATGCAAGAACTCATAACGCAAAACCAAGAGCTCAAGGTGAAAAATCAAGTAATAATGGGAATGATCGAGTAAACCTCTAGGCAGAATGACGTTCAATTCATGTCAACATTGCGTTATTTCCATGCAGCTATATGTAGCATCATACCTGTACCTGATATCCCGCCTGAGATATCAAGACCCCTTGTAGATATGATCCTGAAGTATGTGGTGCAAGAGAACCTCCTTAACCGTCGCGTCAACCTTAAATTTGAGGGTGTAGTTGTATTAGTTGTTTTCTTTTGTAATTTTGAATTTCTATTTCTGTAATTTGTATTCACTTTCAATTATGTCTTTTGCAATACATGAACAACTTTTGATAACATTTTTATGCATTTAGTTTTCCTTGTTGCAAGCTTAACTCCCCCAATTTTAGTATTTTAATTTTTCTTTGCACTCTAATGATAACTTCAATGATATAAACTATGTAAAACAAAGTTTTATTTGTTATTTAGGAATTTAACTTGTTAAGGAAACCTACTTAGGAAATATTTTTATAAGTGAGCAAGCTTAACCTTAAACCACTTTTGTAAATTTTTTTGCAACAAATCTTATCATTCAGTTTTAGCAATTAGGACATTGTTGAATTCTAAATTTGGAAGTGTGCAAGATTCGAGCCTTTGAAACTTTTTAAAAACCCTATAAGGAGTTTTAACATAAGTTAAAACAAAGCCAAAAATGAAAAAAATTTAAAAATTCTTTCATTCTTTTATTCAATTGAAATTAACAACTCCAATGTTGCCTCCTCTCACCAAAAATATGAAGCAAAACTTTAAAACAAAAATTCGAGAGTTGAGTAATAAGTGGCAGTAAGCGTTATAGTTGAGGAGGGGAAAAGACTCATAGAATACCTATGATTTCCCGCTCAACGCCAAATGATAAGCGAAATAAGTAAATAAAATTTGTTCTTTGCCAAAAAAGATTCAAAACTCTTTGAAAATTTTAGCTATTTATAAAAATTAAAAATAAGTTTTTTTTTCTAGGGAATGAACAAGGATATTTTGAGTATTAAGCTTGTCACATTCTGAACCTTAAAATTTTTTCATAGTAGGGAGTATGTGAAACCCTGAATGGTGAATAGACTAACTTGCAGTATGAGAAGTTGAGCGATGCAAAAAGGAAGGTAAATCTTTAAGGTGGAATTGTGCTTGGGGATAAGTAGTGATACGGAGTGATGCTTGAGGACAAACATTGTTCTAAATTTACGGATGTGATAACTTATCGAAATACAAGTTATTGTGGCCTTTTAGGTAGAATAATGAAAACAAAACGTACAATTATGTGTCAAAATGCGTAGCTTCTATTGTAAATTCATAAATATAAGAAAATACAACTTGCACAAGTCTCCAAGCCTGTTTAATCTTGTTTCTTAGTGTTTTATCCCAAGATTGAAAAGAAAAGAAGTAAGTGAATCGCAGAGGAGCACATGCAATAACCATGCGATAGGCTTCTAGTTTGGCGATAAAAATCCTTAGGCAAAGAACCACATCATCATGCGATAAAGATTCACTAGCAGACAAGAATGGTAGTTGGAGTTGATGTGACTTGACAAAGACTGCGATTGACGATGACATGATTAGAAGAATAAAAGTTTTCTCCAAAAGTTGCCTATATAAAGCCTTTTCTACACCAAGCAAATGGAGCCTAAATGAGCCAAAACCTAGAGAGCCGACAAAAATGACTAGCACTTCCGCTGTCTGTAAAAGTCATCTTCTTCTTCTCTAGTCAAACTTGTAAGTGAGAGCTTAGAGAGAGGTTAGAGAAAGATTCCACCATTTCCCTTCCCCTAATTCATAATAGTTCTCATTGTCTTTACTTCTCACTTTGGTATTTCATTGTAATGTATATTGTTCATATTGTACAGTGGCCAAAGGTCTATGTTCTTTAATACATTGCATATTTATCCACTTTCAATCCATCATTTCTTTACTGTTCATTTGTCAAAATGTTATGTGTAGTTTAGGTTTGTGATAGGTTCTTGATAAGTAGTCTAACTTTTAAGGTCTATCGCATTAGCTGAGCTATATTTCATTGCTTGGCCAGTGTTTGTTGTTAACTAATCAAGAGAGTAAGTAGCAAGAACATGGCTAACACGCACAAGAAGGAGCTTGGAGATAAATTCCACCTTGATGATTAAACTCTCGTCACTTGTGTCCTAAAAGGAGAACAAGTGT
>JBBPDI010093368.1:0-11722 GCA_037974545.1 Cucumis variabilis | reverse complement strand
AGAAGGTATAGAGAGAATTCTCCCAAGAACTAGAAGACTCTCCAACTCCTGAAGTCGATCGTCCTCGAAGATTGAAGTTTCTTTGAAGATACAAGTTTCTTCAAAGACTCCAACTTCAAGAACATCACGTGCTTTGCTTCCTCTAAATCAAACGCAAACATCCAGTCGAGAGAGAATCAGAGGATCAAATTTAGAGATCGAACCACATCGCATTAAATCAACAAGAATACAACACCAACTCAAGTTTAACTTCACGAATTAAATTTCTTCAGAAATCTCGTGGAAACAAATTGGCACGTCCAGTGGGACTATCTCTACCTCTCATCTCTCTCTCGTCATCTAAATCTACAAACAAACCAATGGCATCAAAGAAGGCTGCATCCAAATCTTCACCTGCAAGCGACACCTACACGGGACATGTCACTCATAGTCGTTCTAAGGAGATCGTCCAAGAGTAAGATCAAGGTTCCACCATCGCGCAGAGCATCCTTAAGAAATTGAGGGACTCTCCTAAAACTAGAATTGTCATCAAGGAAAATCCTCTATATAATGATTCTGCTTCTGCTTCTAGCAAGTCAAAGGAAGAAGCACACCCTGATGCGATGTCTATAATAACGGCTGATGTAACGGTCGAGGCTGCCATGGCAGAGATGGAGAGGAAAATTAATCTCTTGATGAAGGTCATTAATGAACGAGACCACGAAATTGCTGTTTTAAAAGAGCAGATGCAGACTCGTGAAACTGCTGAATTGAGTCAAACTCCTGTTGTCAAAACTAATGACAAAGGGAAGAACGTGGTGCAAGAAAATCAACCACAACAACAATCAGCTTCTGTGGCTTCTCTCTCAGTTCAACAATTACAAGATATCATAGAAAACTCCATAAAAGCTCACTATGGAGGTCCGTCTCAAACTTCTTTCATGTACTCTAAGCCGTACACCAAAAGAATTGACAACTTGAGAATGCTACTTGGGTACCAGCCTCCAAAGTTTCAGCAGTTTGATAGAAAGGGCAATCTAAAACAACACGTTGCTCACTTTGTTAAAACATGCGAGAATGCAGGCTCAAGAGGAGATCAACTAGTTAGACAATTTGTTCGAAGCTTGAAAGGAAATGATTTTGAGTGGTATACCGATCTAGAGCCAGAAAGCATTGACAGTTGGGAACAACTTGAAAAGGAGTTCCTCAACCGCTTTTACAGCACCAGACGCACAGTGAGCATGATGGAGCTCATAAACACAAAATAGAGGAAGGGAGAACCAGTCATCGATTACATCAATCGATGGAGAGCTCTAAGTCTTGACTGTAAAGATCGGCTCACCAAACTATCGGTTGTAGAAATGTGCACCCAAGGCATGCATTGGGGACTCCTCTATATTTTACAGGGAATAAAGCCCCGTACATTTGAAGAACTGGCAACTCGAGCTCATGATATGGAGTTGAGTATCGCCAGTAGAGGAACTAAAGATTTTCCTGTTCCTGAAGTAAAGAAAGACAAGAAAGAGATGAAAGGTGCTGAAAAGATAGTGAAGAGTGTCGTGAAAGAATCTATGACCATAAATGCAATCCCGCTAAAGTTCTCCAAAGGAAAGGAAGAGAGAGCTGAGAAGAAGGATGATGGAAGCGAGAGGCGACGTCTGACTTTAAAAGAAAGGCAGGAGAAAGTTTACCCATTTCCTGATTCAGATATCAAAGATATGTTAGAGCAACTACTGGAGAAGCAACTGATCCAGTTGCCAGAATGTAACCGACCTGAGCAAGCAAGAAAGGTAGATGATCCCAACTACTGCAAGTACCATCGGGTTATCAGTCATCCAGTAGAGAAATGTTTTGTGCTGAAGGAGCTAATTCTAAGGTTGGCTCGTGAGAAAAAGATTGACCTAGATTTGGAGGAAGTAGCTCAAACAAACCATGCTGCAGCTGTGATAATATTCGAGTCTCCTTCGTTGAGACTGAGTTTTGAGCAAAAGGAAAGCTTGGTCCAATTCGAGACCTTTGAACCTGTAGTTGTTAAATTCTTCCAGGAAGTCTCATATGAGGATCCTCAAGGAGGGAAAAGACCGATCGAAGAAGACAATGAAGGGTGGACAGTTGTGACCCTTCGGAAGAAAAGACAGTCGACTCCGATCCAAAGAGAGTCTCGCTCCTACCGAAACTATAAAAGAGGAAATAAGGCTCAAAAGAATAAAAAAAGGAAGAGAACTCAGAAGCGTAAGCTCGTAGAGAAGGAAGACTTGGATTTCTCTCGACCTCAGTGCTTAGTAACCTTGGCAGACTTTCTTCCAAAAGGCTTACTTTGTGATCATCGGGACAAAGACGAAGAAGTGGTTGAGTGTCATGCTATCAGCATAACAAAGGAAGAAATAATCCCTCCAAAATCACCAGAAGAAGAGGGAGTGTCAAAAGACCTTTCAAGGTTCAATGTGGAGGATCTGTTATCACTTCCTTAAGAGACCAAAACCATCCTTATCGATGTATTGATAAATTCAAGAGCATCAAGTTTGAGTACTCCGGCTGCAACATATGAGAGTGCTCCTTATTGTATGTCTATAAACTTCTCAGTTGAGGATTTGTTGTTGGGATCTAAACTCCATAATAGACCCTTGTATGTTTCTGGATACGTTCGAGAACAGAGAGTCGATCAAATTCTCATTGATAATGGATCAGCTGTCAACATAATGTCGAAGTTGACTATGAGGCAATTAGGCATCTTGATGGACGAGCTCTCAAATATCAAGCTAGTAATTCAAGGTTTTAACTAGGGTAGCTAAAGAGCAATAGGCATGATACGATTAGAACTCGCAATTAACGACCTAAAGGCCAGAGTTGTTTCATGTCATAGACTCAAGGATCCCTTACAAGTTGTTACTAGGTCGTCCTTGGATTCATGGAAATGGAGTAGTAACTTTAACACTACATCAATGCTTCAAATTTTATCGAGACGGTGTAAAGAAGGTTGAAGCCGACTCTAATCAGCTTTCAGAGGCTGAGTCTCACTTTGCAGATGCAAAGTTTTATTCAAAGAATGATAATATCTTAGAAGCTTTGCCTGCAGAAACTCCTCTTATAAAAGGAGAAGGTAATTCACAGCTGAAATCACTTGCAAACACAGAACCACATGAAAGTACGGGAACCTTTAACTCTAAAAAGAGTGAACCATATACTAGCAACACAAAAAGTATGATCTTGAAGGATCAAAAGACTACAAATCCACCAGTTTTACGCTATGTCCCTCTGTCGAGGTGCAAGAAAGGCGAATCACCATTCGTGGAGTTTCCAAAAAGTTTGAAGGTTGGTGACATCGAAGTCTTAAAAGAAAGCTTCACTACACCACCGACTAAAATAACTAAACAGGAGATAAAGATAGACCTGACGGAAGCAAACTTGCCCCAAAGGCCAACGAAAGATGGATTCGACCCCAAGGCTTACAAATTGATGGCAAAAGTAGGTTATAACTTCACAGCTCACACCGAGTTCAAAAGCTTGAAAATTCATGACAGACCTGAGCTCTCCTCAACACAAAAGAAACTTTTACGGGAAGGACATGCTATACCCATGTCGAGAAAAGGACTCGGATAAAAGTCGCCAGAGCCGATCCATATAACTAGAAAGGGAAAGAAAAGAGTGGTTGACAATAATCATATAACCATAGAGGAGGTTGATGGTAAGGATGAAAAAGAAGGCGACAATCAGAGAACCTCAGCATTTGATCGAATTAGACCACCTGTTGCACGTCCCCTAGTATTTGAAAGACTAAGCATGACAGAGGCAAAAAGAGAAAGTCACCAGTCATCACTGAGCCTTGAGTGACAATCGGTATTTTGAAGACTAACTATGACTTCCATAAAGGAGAAAAGCACGTGTTAGGCCTCGACAGCTACAAGACCATCAGCCTTTGAAAGGCTAGGTATGTCTAAAAAGAAAAATATACAAGAACCTCGTACTCCAATTTTTAATCGTCTCGAGGATGGAGGCTCACATGTCAACATTGGTCCCAGCGTAGATACGAAGAAAAAGGAACCAACATCTCATACGTCAGTTTGGCGTCGAATTAAGCATATAGTCATCGAGAATTGTCATAGTAAGGGGTTTCCTTGCGAGTCAAAAGGAGAGGAAGAAATTCATAGCAATGTTCCTTCTCGAATGAAAAGAAAATTCTTTGTTACTCTCAATACAAGTCAAGGTTCGTTAAAGGTAAAAAGACATAATGTTATACTAACGAATCCTGAAAAGGAAGAGTCAGAACAAGGGGAAGGTGAAATTTCATGTCATCACATCACCATTATTGAGGAATCAGAGACAGAAACTCATGAAGAAGACGCGGAAGATGCCCCACAGAGTTTAGAGGATGTTAGCCAATCTACAGTAGATGAGCTAAAAGAGGTGAACCTCGATACAATAGAGGAACCACGTTTGACTTTCATTAGTGCATCCCTCTCTAAGAAGGAGGAGAATAATTAGATGAATTTGCTCACCGAATACAAGGACATCTTTGCTTGGTCGTATAAGGAGATGCCAGGACTCGATACAAAAGTAGCAGTCCGTCATCTTGCAATCAAACCAGGGTATCGACCGATTAAACAAGCACAATGATGTTCTCAGTCAAAGCTTATTCCTCAAATCGAAATAGAAATCAATAAGTTGATTGAAGCAGGATTCATTCACGAGGTCAAGTATCCAACGTGGATAGCAAACTTTGTCCCTGTAAGAAAAAAGAACGAACAACTTTGCGTTTGTGTAGACTTTCATGACCTAAATAATGCATGTCCTAAAGATGATTTTCCTTTGCCCATCACAAAAATCATGGTTGATGCGACTACTGGACATGAGGCATTATCATTTATGGATGGGTCGTTTGGATATAATCAAATACGAATGATGCTCTCAGATGAAGAAATGACAACTTTTAGAACTCCAAAGGGAATATACTGTTACAAGGTGATGCCCTTTGGATTGAAAAATGCCAGTGCTACTTATCAACGTGCCATGCAGAAAATGTTTGATGATATGTTGCATAAGTATATCGAATGTTATGTTGATGATCTTGTAGTCAAATCAAAGAGACGACAAGACCATTTGAAAGACCTAAAAGTTGTGTTAGAACGCTTGCGTAAATATCAACTAAGGATGAACCCTCTCAAGTGTACATTTGGTGAGACTTCAAGAAAGTTCATTGGTTTCATTGTAAGTCATCGAGAGATCGAAATAGACCAGTCTAAGATTGATGTCATTCAGAAGATGCCAAGACTTAAAAGTTTGCATGACCTAAGAAGTCTTCAGGAACGATTGGCTTACATCCAAAGGTTCATCTCTAACCTGGTCGGTCTATGTCAACCTTTTCAAAAGTTAATGAGAAAATGAGAAAATTTTGTGTGGGATGAGACTTGTCAAAATGCTTTTGATAGCATAAAGAAATACCTACTTACTCCCCTAGTGCTGAGAGCTCCAGTACTTGGCAAGCATTGATATTGTACATTGCTACACAAAAAAGGTCCTTATGAGCATTACTGGCACAAGAGGAGGAAAAGAAAAAGGAGTGTGCTCTCTACTATCTAAGCAGAACGTTAGTTGGGGCTGAAGTTAATTATTCTCTCATCGAGAAGATGTGCCTTGCACTTTTCTTTGCCATTGATAAGTTGAGGCATTATATGCAGGCCTTCACAGTTCATCTAGTGGCAAAAGTAGACCCTATAAAGTATTTTCTGTCTAGGCCAATCATCTCTGAACGCTTAGCCAAATGGGCAGTTCTACTCCAACAATGACATTGTCTATATTTCCCAAAAGGCAATGAAAGGGCAAGCATTAGCAGACTTTTTAGCATACCACCCAATTCCTTCGGATTGGAAGTTATGTGAAGACCTACCAGACGATGAGGTTTTCTTTTGACTATGTACTTCGATGGTGCAGCGCGAAGAAGTGGTGCGGGGGCAGTCATCATTCTCATTTCTTTTGAGAAGCATATGTTGCCTTATAGCTTTGCACTCGCTGAGCTATGTTCGAACAATGTGGCTGAATATCAGGCTTTGATAATTGGCCTTCAAATGGCATTGGAAATCGAAGTATCATTCATAGAGATTTATGGCGATTCAAAGTTGATAATCAATCAACTCTCACTCCAGTATGATGTGAAACATGAAGACTTGAAGCCATACTGTGCTTATGCTCGACAATTGATGGGAAAGTTCGATAGTGTGATGCTAGAACATGTTTCTAGAGTAGAAAATAAGAGGGCAGACGCATTGGCGAATTTAGCCACTGCCTTGATGATGTAACTCTGAACATACCATTCTGTCAACGATGGATTATGCCTCCAGTTATGTCTGAATGTCAGGAAGTAACCATGACAATATTTCATTTGATTGATGAAGAAGATTGGCGTTTACCCATCATAGAGTATCTTGAACATGGAAAGCTTCCAAAGAATTCCCGTCATAAAACTGAGGTACAAAGAATAGATGCACACTTCATTTATTACAAGGGAACCTTATATCGTCATTCTCTTAAAGGACTTTTTCTTTGATGCCTTGGAAAGGAAGAGTCGATAAAAGCTCTAAAGGAAGCACATGCAGGTATTTGTGGAGCACATCAATCAGGACCAAAGCTTCAATTTCAGTTAAGAAGAATGGGCTACTACTGACCTAAGATAATCCAAGACTCAATGGACTATGCAAAGAAGTGGGAAGCTTGTCAATATCATGCAAACTTCATACACCAGCCTCTAGAGCCTCTTTATCAATTTGTGGCTTTTTGGCCGTTTGCGGCTTGAGGACTCGATCTGGTTGGCCCCATTACACCAAAATCATCGGTAGGATATTCTTATATACTGGCAGCAGCAGATTATTTTTTTCAAGGTGGGTCGAGGCCATTATGCCTTGAGAGAAGCCAAGAAGGAAAACGTGGCAGACTTTATTCGAACATATATCATCTATCGATATGGTATCCCGCACCAAATTGTGACAAATAATGGAAGGCAATTCTCCAATAGCATGATAGACAAGTTATGTGAAAGATTCGAGTTCAAGCAATACAAGTCATCCATGTACAACACAGAACCATTCAATAACACGTTGTGCAATCTTTTGAAGAAAATTGTCTCCAAGTCAAAGAAGGATTGGCAAGAAAGGATCGGTGAGGCATTATGGGCTTATCGAACTACTTATCGCACTTCTATAGGGGTTACACCATATAAGCTTGTTTACGGTGTAGAGGTTGTCCTTCCTCTCGAAAGGAAAATTTTGTCGCTAAGAATGACAGTACAATAGGAACTGACTACTGAAGATAATGTGAAGCTGCGTCTTCAAGAGTTAGAAGCACTTGATTAAAAGCGATTAGAGGCTCAGCAAGCATTGGAATGTTATCAAGCGAGAATGTCCAAAGCTTTTGATAAGCACGTTAGACCTCGCTCCTTTCAAGTTAGTGATCTAGTACTTGCTGTAACAAGATCGATCATCACAACAAGGCACACAGGAAATAAGTTCACACCTAAATGGGATGGACCCTACATTGTCAAAGAAGTTTATACAAATGGTGCATACAAGATCGTTGATCAAGGCGGACTACGAATTGGCCCAATCAACGACAAATTTCTTAAGAAATTTTATGCTTTAAAAAAAATTGAACTACGTTATGACTTGATCCCTATATTATAAAAAGGGTACGTAGGCAACTTATAGTTTATTTTAAGTTTAGTCGCACGAAAAAAAAAGGTATTATGCTTCATCATAATGATGTAATCTCAACAGAAAATGAAATTCATGAGCAGTTACAACAGAAAAGAAAGGGGACAAAGGGGGCAAAGTCAAAGTAGCAAACTTTACCTTTTTTTCTATGTGTTACGACTAAGAGAATCTTCTTCTTCCATGTGTTGCAGTCGGGAGGATTCATCTTCATCTTCTCCCACGCGTTACAGTCAGAAGGAGTCATCTTCATCATTTCTCACATGCTGCAGCCAAAAGGGTTCATCATCATTTTCTCCTGTGTGTTGCAACCGAGAGTATTCATCTCCATCTTCTCTCACATATTGCAGCCAAGAAGATTTATCTTCTTCATCTTCAATATGTTGCAATCGAGAAGATCATCATCTTTATCTTCTCTATGTATCAACCGAAAGGATCATCATCTTAATCTTCAATGTGTTGCAGCCGAGAGAATCATCATCTTTCTCTTCAATGTGTTGTAGCCAAAAAGATCATCATCTTCTCCATCTTCTCTGTGTTGCACCTGAGAAGATCATCATCTTCATCTTCAATGTGTTGCAGACGAGAAAATCATCATCTGCACCTACGACGTGCCGCGGTCCTCATCATCTATCTCTTTGGTGTGCGATCTTCATCTGCTTCTTTAACGTGTTGTAGTCATCATCATCTATATCTTTAACGTGCCGTAACTGATAGGATCTCCATCTCCATCTTCGATGTGCCACAACCAAGAGGATCACCATCAACATATTCTTCTTTAATGCGTTGTAATCAAAGCAGTAGGGCACTATGATAGTATCATGTACAAACCCAAGAAGTCAAAGAAGTAATGGGCGCCATGATAGAGTTGCATCGTCTATTATGAACAAATCCAATAAGTGGCAGTAGTAGTAGGCGGCGTGATAGAGTTGCACCGTCTATCATGTACAAACCCAAGAAACTCCAAGAAGCAATGGACGCCATGATAGAGTTGCATCATCTATCATGTACAAATTCAAGAAGCAGTGGGCGCCATGATAGAATTGCATCGTCTATCATGTACAAATCCAAGAAGCCGCAGCAGCAGTGGGCGCCATGATAGAGTTGCATCGTCTATCATGTACAAACTCAAAAAGCAGCAACAACAGTAGGCACCATGATAGAGTTGCATCGTCTATCATGTACAAACTCAAGAAGCTTCAAAAAGCAGTGGGTGCCATGATAGAGTTGCATCGTCTATCATGTACAAACCCAAGAAGCTACAGCAGCAGGAGGCCATGATAGAGTTGCATCGTCTATCATGTACAAATCCAAGAAATCAGAATATCGAAAACCAAACCAAGATGCTTATCCATGGCCTTTAAAGAAATAACTTTAAAAAAAAAGAGGAAAAGAAAGAAAATCATTGATAATAATAAAAAGAGAGGGACCTTAACCTTTGACAGAGCCTTCTTGCAATTTGTACAATCTAACAATTAATAACCTTGAAAAAGAAAACACACACACACACACACACACACACAAATCTAGAAAAGAAAAAAAAAAAGAGGAAAAGAGAAAGGGAGAAAGGGAGAAGAAAAGTTTTCTATACCTTTTTGTTGCTGCATGTCGAATAAATGATGTCGAATAAATGATCAAGGTGTGGGTCTATTTATAGACCCAATAAATCCAATTCCTAAAAGGATTAGGAATGATATTTAATCATTTTTTTTAAAAAAACAAACTTTGTACTTTTTAGGAATAGGATGATTTTTTTTTAAAAGAAAATATAATCCAATTATCTTATCTTATTTTTATTATTTCATTTTTTTGGGATAAATCTCGAATTTTTTGTTAATTTGAGCCTATTTAAAATATTTAAATATTTTAACATTTTTTTAAAAAATAATTATTCCCAATTTTATAATTAAAATTTCGGTTATTCAAAATTCAAATCAAATTAACTTGCATACATGGTCTCCTTTTTATCTCAAATTTAAATCGGAACCATAAATCTAACTTTGTCTCAAGATTGAGGGCCTCATTTTATCTCCAATTGAAATTGGCCATTCAAAATTCTTGTGCATCCGCAAGACAAATTAAGGGACGATAAAAACCTTATCCTTATTTCAAATTAATTTTTTGATAATGTTCCTAAATTTATTTTTTTTAAAAAAAATAATAAATAAATAAAAGTCAAATTAAATTTTTTATCCTCAAATCAAATTAAATCGCGGATAAAACCTTGAACTTTTCTCAAATTAATTAAGGTTTGGCCATATTCCAACCCTTATTTTAAATTTATATCAAACTAATGTACTAAATTCATGGTTTAATTAATTTGATATGATGAATTGAGCAAAAAAAAAAAACTCGTATTTTGACTTCAAATTTATCTTTTTCGAGATTCATTCACCCATATACGTGCATAAATCTCGAAAAGGGGGCATTTGTTGAATAAGAAATTTTGAGACCAATCACAAATTGTCAGATCATTTATTAAATTAACGATAAAAAGTGTAAATACTTAAATTTGGGACTAATTAAAATTGATATGTGTTCCAGATTAAAAATTGAAAACCATAAATTGGCCAATTCTGATAATGTCACTTGTTTTCATCCTAACCGTTGGATCAAATTAATTATTTTAGTTCAATTAAATATTATTTACGTAGGCTAGGTTTAATTAAGCAAAAAAACAAGCTTAATTAAGCACAAAGACTAAATATAACCCAAATTTATGTGGTTAAGCCCATGGGTCTGGTCCATGGACCAACCAAACTCAAGCTCATAAAGTCCACCAGAGAACTTTATAAATAGAGGAGTTCTCAGTGAAAAATTTTGGACTTCAGAAGGTCTAGAGAGAATTCTCTCAAGAACTAGAAGACTCCCTAACTCCTGAAGTCGATCGTCCTTGAAGATTAAAGCTTCTTTGAGGATACAAGTTTCTTCCAAGACTCCAACTTCAAGAACATCACGTGCTCCGCTTCTTCAAATCAAGCATAAACATTCAGTCGAGAGAGAATCAGAGGATCAAATTCTAGAGATTGAACTACATCGCATCAAATCAACCAAAATACAACATCAACACTAGTTCAACTTCACGAATCAAATTTCTCCAAAAATCTCGTGGGAACAAGTAATACTTTTTAGTTTTTAGTACCTCATCATCAACTTAAATTGTTGAATTTGACCTACCCATAACCATTTTAAATAGCAAATATGCATCATAAACTATTGATACTCCAATGTTATATTTAAAATTAAATTTTGAATGAATGGTCACTTACCACTAATATACTCAAATATACGTATTTTTAAGAAGCACTGATACATTAATGATATGCAATGTTATACTTGAAATAAAATTTGAAATGATGTTAATATTCTACTAGTATGCTAATGGTGAAATTTAATTATTTAGATTGAATGTAATTGATATACTATAAATACATATTTAGAATTAATGCTTGATATCCATTGATGTACTTGGAATGATTTTTGAATTGTTAAATTTTATATGAATTTTGCATGTGATCAGTGTTAATAAGACTATCGATAAACCAATATAATACATAGTACTGCATTTTAAATGGATTATGTTAAATTTTTTATATGCTAATGATATACCTAAAATGTATTTTGGATTAATACTGATTTAAAAATTGAAATACTAATAATGCTATACTTTAAGTTATATCATCTTGAATGATGTATACTTCATGTTTAGTATACCAATAATATCGTTGATAACATATACTTTTCTTTCTCCTTTAATTTGGTATATCAATCTACTCATACACAAAATATGAAATATATACATATGTTGAATTAAATGTAACTTAAATGCTACCAAAAACTTTAAAAAATTACAAATATAATAAATTAATTAAAAAAAATCCTTAGTAATTGAAAAAGAAAAAGAAGAAAAATAATCATGAGTAATTAGAAACTATTTAATGATTGACAAAAGACGAAAGATAATGAGATGATTATCGAAAAACTACATGATAATTATATATATATATATATATATATATATATATATATATATATAAATAAATAAA
>JBBPDI010093360.1:0-11723 GCA_037974545.1 Cucumis variabilis | reverse complement strand
ACTACATCGGAAGATGGGTATAGTAGGTTTTCTCATCTAAAGAGCACACTGCAGTTTAAAGAATATTATGATTAACGCTGTGAAAGTATATGGAGTGTATAGTCAGGTCTGCACATTTGTTACCTGAAGCATTTATAGCTATTTTTCTACTATTTTTTTCCATCGTATCCTTTCTCCTAAAATTCACTTCTTATTGCCTCTTAGGTTGTAGCATCAATACTCAACCACCGTTATTTGTTACACAGTATAGATTGAAGTTGTTGATCAATCTTCTTTAACTTGATTCATACTGTGTCTCTATGGGATCTGCCTTGGAATACTCCATGTACTATTTGCACATTCATTTATAAAGGTAACGAAGTAGGTGACTTGACTTGTGTAGTTCTAGCATTGATAATTATCCCAAATTCACATAGCACAAGGCGTTTTCTCAAAGTAAAAAGTGCTCATTAGTGAGAAAAGATGTTCATTGTATGGTATATGAAATTTTTGTTGACTTCTAATTGAGACTTTTAACCTTTTATCTATTTTTATTTAAATATAATCTTATCAATATTTTTTTCATATTATAGGTCAAATTACATATTTTAATGTTTCCTAAACCCCCAAAAACCTACATTTAAAATACCTCAAACTCGTGTACATGATACATGAATCTTCTGTAGTTAACCATATATGTGTAGTGGATAGGTGGATGCATTGAATCGTGTATCTGCTACACAATTTATTTAAGCTACTAGACTACCCCAAATTTGTACATAATTCCCACTTAGACCCTAAATCACGATTGATCTATTTTTGTCATTTTTTAAAAAACAAACAAACAAACAAACTACATTATTACTGAAATTAATCTAAAAAAATCTAACAATATTTTATTATTTGAGTGCAAGCATGAAAATCATTGTTGACAAATAAATGGTTAGTTACTGAGTTTTCACTCAATGATCTTTTTACCTTGAAAATTACGTTTATAAACACTACTTTAATTTATAAATTTCTTTGTTTAGCTATCTTAAATGATCGAATCCTGAACAAAAGCATGTGATTGCTATGCTTCAATAAATTAATGAGGAGTTTGCAAAAATAGCAAAAAATTATTATAATAGAGTTCATGCCACTACATTTTCTATAAGCTACCTTTTTCTGATTTTTTTTTGTCATCTGATGCTATTTTCCTAATTTAATTTCATGAATCGAAACACATAAACCAATTAATTAATCGATTAAACATGTATAAAATGTAGGGGAGAAGAAGGCCACCTTTGAAGACTCATCTTCTTCGAACTTCTCCAAATCTTGAAAAAGTTGCACAAAATTCTTTTTTCACTTTCAGAAAACAACTAAAGAGGCTTCCTAGCTATTCTTGATAGCATTGAAAATGTGCTATCTAATTTTACTTAATTTGATATTGTTCTAGAATGTTTATGTTTTTATTTAGTCCTCTTGAAGGTTTCGAGCATGATGTGAATCAATGTGTTCTACTTGTTTCAGAGGACCAATTACAAGATCTAAAGCATCAAAGATTTAACAATTATTCATTCTTCATGTACAAAAATGGATATGATCGGTTCACTGTAAATGAATATGCCACATACTAATACAAAAGACGAAAGACCATTTGGAGATTTGAAGGTCAATGTTTTCTTGATTGAAGTTGACTATGGGGTCGACATTAAGCTTTCTTGAAGCCAACGATTTGAAGACCATTTTTTATTGTATTTTCATTTGTTTTAACTTGACAAGTTAGGGTACCTATCATTAATAGCTTAGTATTAAAGATGGTGATTGGAAATTAGTTGTTGAAAGATAAAAAGATTACTTAATGTTTTAAAGACTTGGTATTTTCATTAATTAGGATAGAACCTCTACAAGGCTATATAATGCCTTTATCCTTTCATTTGTAAGTACAAGACTTTTGATGAATGCAATTTGAATCTCATTTTCAGATTTTTTCCTTAATTTGCAATTCTTGTGATATAATACATTCGAGTCATTCAATCTAACCTTTATCCTTTATTCTTTCATTTGTAAGCACAAGACTTTTGATGAATGCAATTTGAATTTCATTTTGAGAGTTTTCCCTTAATTGGCAATTCTTGTGATAGAATGCATGCGAACCATTCAATCTAACCTTGATCAAGTTTGATTGTGGAGTGACTCAATTTAGAACAAGATTTCCCAAATCTTGCTTCTAGATCTTCGATCTAAGAGATAATCCAATCCTAACTTTCTCTTGGTTAATCTAAATTAATATAAGGAGGTGTTAGTTTCTTCTTTTAATAGCTTGGATCTTTGGATTGAGGATTAGGATTGCCTTATCAGAGTACATTAAGGGTAAGAGTCGAGCGCTAATGACAGAATGGAGCTAAAATGGCAAAAATGTTATCTAATTGCATCAACTAATCAAAGAACGAAGTAGTCATTTTGAAATTGTCTTGACAACGTTGCGACAGCCTACGACTATGTAAGGAAGAAAGGCTCGTTCTATGCAAAGTTTACAGCATCGTGGTGTTTTGAAATTTGTCTGGTTGAAATTTCCATCAAGTGCTATGACACAATCACAATTTTATAAATACTCTTCTTTACCGTCTAGAGTTGACCATATGTCGCTTTAGCCAATTCTCCACATTATTTTTCTACTTTCTCCCTCTTTTTGTTATGCTTTTGTTCTTAATAAATTTTCCATTGATCAACATGTTGATAATGAACTAAGGTTATCAACCAATCAAGCATCAAATAGTTAATTAGATTTTATTTAATAATTTAGATGTAGTTTTAATATTTTCCAGTTTTATCATATTTAATGACTTTTTTTCGGAAAGGTATTTAATGACATTTAAGTAGGGACAATTTAGTATTTTGCAATGAATTAGGTTTTTTTTATTAAAAATTGAAAAATAGCACACTTTTGGTTTTACATCTCAAAAGTACAACACTTTAAAAAATCTTCTAGTTTTGTTTCTCTCGAATAATTTCAGCCAAATGCGACACTGAGATTCTTCACAAATTTTAAAAATTATTTCAACATAATTTTTTGGTCCATCTCGACCGAGGTCATCACTAAGATTGTGTGTTTTCGTTTTTAAATGTCAAAATAGGGTATTCTCAAATGACCAAAATACCCTTGAAGCTCGAATGTTAGATATTCTCACAAAATCCTAAACTTTGTGCTCATTTCGACCTAGACTAGACAAGTTTACTCCAAAAATTGGAGAATTTTCTTTGATTTTTGCTCTCTAAAATTTCAAGAAGGATCTTCGAACTTAAGTCTTTGAAGGTGAAACAATTTGGATAATTCCATAGTTTAAGGTCTGGTTTTAGGTTATGTTATAGTGTTCTCTACGAAACTTGAGGCGGATAAAAAAATTTGTAGTTGGTTTTCTGTTGTAGTTGATGTAAAATTATATTTTACGTTAATGCATGTGGTTTCATTCAATGAACCTCAGAAATTTTATCAATCCAGGCTCGTGCAAATGAAGAATCTCGACCCACAATAGATGAAATTATCTCGAGATTCGTTGAAGGCATCCCAAGATTTGTTGTATTTCACATGCATCTGGTTGCAATACTGCCTAGTTCAATTGATAATTCTGTTATTGTCCCGAGGATCAGGACAGGTTATTGGTTTTCCTTTATTATGTGTGTCTTCTGTTTTGCACATGCCTCTTGTGACCAAGATCAACTTTAAAGACTTCTTCTTAGTCAATTTAACATGTTTCAACTTATCAATTACCGTATTAAACATAAAAAATAGGATGACACCTAGGTCTATAGATGTTTAGAAAAAAAATATTCTCGGTCATTTCCTAAATATTAAGCTCTTGTTTAATGGACCTATTTGCCACTACATCTTGTTGAGAGAGGTGGATGATGCACAAGATGACGTAATAGATTTTTAAATTACTCGATTAAAAGGTTTCCTCTAGGCAAGAGGATTTTGATACCATTACGGGGTTGAGGTTTAGGGTGAGACATCCCATTCAGTTTGAAGAGGATAAAGCTCTAACGTTGACACGATTGTATTTGGAAGATTGGTCTAATATGAATGAGTCAAAGTTGGCAAAGAGTACCTAACCCATAATTTTGAGAGCGACTTGGATGCTATGAAGATGTTGCTCTTTTATTTCATTTAATTGGCCATGATGAGGAGGGAGAGAAGGCAACACATGGACTGGACCATGTTAGGCCTCATAAATAACTTAGAGGACTACATACGACAAAGGTGATTTGATATAGGTCAAAACCCTGGGTATCTTGCATTGCATAAGAAGAAGCCCTCAAACAATAAGTCCCCAAAGTCTTATAGCCTATATGACTTTGATTAATTCAATTATATGCTTAATATATTTTTTTTCTAGTAGTTATATGCTTTGTGTTTATTGTTCTTTTCCTAACATCTCTTGTTGTATTTTTATGTTTTGTGCTACTTTATAAATATTTGAAATATTTTCTTAACAAAACTTGTGAGACCTCGTTTGCATTTTGCACTATTCAATGAGAATCATGTTTAAGGAATAGTAAGTGCGATGTGACTATCATTTAAAAAGTAACTCATTTTTTGCAAGGAAGCTATGCGATTAAGGAAGTTTATTGGAAAGATGCGATGCAGCGAACTGTTGGGTGTTTGAGCTTACTTCACCTAGAAGTAGTAACGTATCCCTTGTGTCAGTAGGTTAGCGATTGGTTTGACCTTGCCGCTCGATCCAAATCCAGGATAAGAGAATTTTGTAGAAACATGTGGCATCCTGTGGTTGGACTATTCTGATTGTCAGCAAAAGTCATCATTTCTACATGAAAAACGTTATCGAAGAAGCCTATAAATAGATGAAGCCCGACTCTTTTAGAGGTACTTTTTACTATGTGCTGAGTCAAGAAAGATTGAGGAAACTTCCAAGATTCTTATGAATTCCCAAAATCTTGAATACCGACAAGAGGTTGCAAGGAAGTTCTTAACTTAGGAGTTGAGTGAAGAAGCTAGCTGATTGTTGAGTGTGAGTGGTTCTTCTTATAAAATATTTCCAAAATGAAAAGGATTTATAAATGTGTTTGAATCCTTAAATACATTTCTATTGAGACTAAGAACCACCTAATTTCTCTTATGCTTTCATATAAATTAATTGTACTTATTATGTAGTGGAATGATATGAAGAAATAATGTACTTTGGAGAATGCATGAGATTTATAATGTATGAAATGAGATTATTTTTTGTGCCAAGATGCTCTATTCTAGTTGTATGTTTTAGAATAGACTAAGATGCTCTATTCTTATTGTGTGTTTTAGAATAGAATGCCCTTATTCATATTATGTGATCTTGAGTAGGATGTCTCATACTTGCTATGTGATCTAGTATAGAATGCTCTTTGTTTGTTGTGTAATCTGTCATTGGAAGACGCATCATGCATAGTGGAATTGATGAAACTTGCTAGATGCATTGAGATTACTCCACATAGCTACAACTTGACAAAAGAGTGTGATAAACGTTTGAGCTAAGTAAATGGTGCACATATGTACTTAAACATGTAGAATGATTTGCAAGATGATTATATTGTATACGAAATGCACACGTTGTGATATAAATTACGGTAAAGGAATTGAAAAGAAACAATTTCTATATGGATTATGATGGATGATTTAAAAAGGGAAATTTTCATATGATTTATGAAAATGGTTGATTGAGATAGTGAGAATCGCCTAATGCATCAAAATTAATTTAAATTTAAACTCAATGCCTTCAAAATATTTATGTGTATCATTCTTACCATTTGATGTGACTAAATGAATTTAATGCGTTAAGGAAAACTTTGATGAATCAAAGGTTTCGAGAAAAGATTCCACTCACTAGACGTTTTCATCTAACCTTTGAATGTTTGTTTTTCACCCCATTCATGTAATGAAGGACATCTTACGTTGAACTTGCAGTTTTGAACGCCTGTTGTGCCCTTGTTGATAAGAAACCTCTGAGCATTGGATCTAAGAACCATATTAAACAACAAGACTCAAAGAACACAACCTCGGTAGCTACAAAACATATTTGATTTCAACGCCTAAGATAGGCTAGATACATATTGCTTAGATGATCTAACAAACCAAGGATCAAACAAAATTTTGAAGCTCCCATCGATCTTTGATCTTTAAAGCACTCCACAAGCAAGACAGATCAATACTTGAATGCTTCAAATATTCATGCATTCTATCACAAAAACACACAAGGACAAAATTCTACATTCTAGAATTTTCAGATTTCATTCATCTAAATTCTTTTTTATTTTAAATGTGGAAATTATAGCTCTATTTATACTAATTAAAATATGACAACATTCAACGACCATAATAAATGAAAACACATAAATACATAATACCTTAAACATTTAATTTCATGACTTTTGAGTTGTCAAAATAACTCTTCAACTTTCAAGCATTGCATCCCTTCAACTTCTTCATTTGATTCAATTCTGCTTTCTTGATTCATATTATTCTCCTCTTCTTCAAGAAGATTTGTCCTCAAATCTAATTGATCTCTGTCAAATGTAGCTTTTGGTAGTCGTCTTCTTTGCTCTTGAATTCACGAACAACAAAGCTGAACATGAAATCTCTCAAATCACAATACTTTTTTTACAGATTTTCAAGATGACGACATTTAACATTGAAGGAAATTGAATTAGAAGCCCTTGAATTTTTTCTTTTTTTTTTCTTTTTTCTTTTCTTTTTTTTTTATGGATTAGGCCTAGATCTAACACATTGAATAAGAAAAAAATTGTAAAATTAGGACTGGAAGTGACACTTCATTTTAGATTTTATATACTGGACAGAATGTGAATGAGATAGCTAAAAAAATGGAAATCAAGAAATTAAGAGAACACAATGGAATAACTAAAAGATATACCCGATCTAGAGCAAAAGCTCTGATATCAAATGATATGAAACCCTTGGACATTGGATCTAAGAACCATGTTAAACAACAAAACTCAAAGAATACAACCCCAACAGTCCCAAAACTAATTTGGTTTCAACCCCTAAGATAGACTAGATACAGATTGCTTAGATGATCTAACAAACCAAGGATAGGACAAAGTTAGAAACTCCCATCAACCCTCGGTCTTCAAAGCACTTCACAAGTAAGGTAGATCAATTCTCACTTGAATGCTCCAAATATCTGTGCATTTTATCACAAGAATACACAAGAACAAAATTCTACATTCTAGAATTTTCATATTTCATTCATCCAAAATCTTCTCTTTTTTAAATGTGGCTATTACAAACCTATTTATACTCATTAAAAGATTAAATAAAAGATCACAATATTTAATTTTATGCCATTTCAACTACCCTAATAAATGAAAACACATAAATACATAATTCCTTAAACATTTAATATCATGGCTTTTGGGTTGTCAAAATAACTCTTCAACTTCTAAGAATTACATCTCTTCAACTTCTTCATTTGATTCAATTTTGATTTCTTGATTTGTATCACTTGTAATCGCATCATTTTGGTAGTGGTCATTGTTATCTCGCATAACATGTAGAAGCTAGATGAGAAGAGTCAAGTTGTTGTTTTTTTGTCTATACTTAATTTCTTTTGAAAGACGTGTATTTCATCAAATGTACTCTTATAATTTGCCTATCAATGAAGTTTCTTGTTTCATTCAAGTTCAATTTTTGTATTCAAAAATGTTGGTTGCATTTATTTTTTCTTACTAGGCGTTCAACGTCTTATCTCAAGGGAGTTACAGGTTGGATGTCTAGATGGCATGTGATAAGTTGTAGAAATAGAAGTTATTGTTGTCCTTTAGGTAGAACAATGAAACCAAAACGCATAATAATGTGTCAAAACGTGTAGCTTCGACCATAAATTCATAAATATAAGATAATAAAAACTGCATAAGTCTCCATGCTTGTTTTACCCTGTTTTGAGTGTTTTATCGTAGGATTATAGAGAAAAGAAGAAAGACAGTGAATTACAAAGGAGCGCATGCTATGCGATTAGAAACTTGTTTGGCAACTAAACATTTTTAGTCGAGGAACCATATTGACGCGATAAAGATTCACTAGCAGACAAGAATGGTAGTTAGAGTCAATGTGACTTGACAAGGCTGCCAGCGACGCTGACAATCGGTGCCGACTATATTAGAAGAATAATGACAAGGCTGCAGACAGTGCCAATATGCATAAAATGAATAGAAGTTATTTGCCAAAAGATGTTTATATAAGCCTCCTTCTACACTAGGTAGAGGAGGTCGGTCTGAAAGGGTTCGACGTCTAAATGGATCGGCTAGGAGGCCTAAAGAGAACAAAACCTCAAGTGTTCCATTGGAATCAACAAAGAAGACTAGATTTTCCACCTTCTTTCCTAGTCAATCTGTGAGTGAGAGCTTGGAGAGAGATTAGAGAAAGATTTCATCACCTTCTTCTCCCCTAACTTATAATATTCTTTCACATCCTTACTTTTCACTTGTGTATTTCATGGTAATGTATCATGGTCATATTGTATAATGATCGAAGACCTACATTCTTTAATACATTGCATATTTGTCCACTTTCAAACTTTCATATCTTTACTGTTCATTTGTCAAAGTGTTATAAGTAGGTTAGGTTTGTGATATGTTCTTGATAAAAAGCTAGCTTATAAGGTTTATCCTGTTAGTTGAGCTATAATCATCAGTTGGCTAGCATTATTTGCCAACTACTTGAGAGAGACCAAGTTAAGGACATAGCTCATGCACACAAGAGGAATTTTAGAGACTAACTCCATCTTGGCAATTAAACATCCATCATTTGTGTCCTAAAAGAAGAACAAGTGTGGTGACTTGGCATCAAGAGGTTACCTACCTTAAAAGAGAGGTAATGTAAGTCTTATACGTAACCACTTCTAGATAGACATCATTTAATTAGTCTTTATCATTTGTATCCTGAGAGGTGAGCAAGTGTTGCGTTTAAGGCACTGAGAGGTGCTTGCCTTAATTAGAAGTTAGTTAGCTGATCTCTATCGCACCAAAGCTTGTTGCATGGCTTAATTTCCTAGCAATGTCGAGACACTCCTTCGCCCTTTTCTTAACTCAAGTTAGTCCATTCCCCATCCTCTCATCATTCTTACCAACTTTTATAGAATCTCTAGTGTACATATTAGGTTAGCTTAGACACACATTTATTTTATATTGTACTATCTTATACCACCTAGATGAAGAAGTAAACCTTATAACTAAGATTTTATATCAATTCCTTGTGTTCAACCCTGGACTTTTCAAGAAACCCATTGTTTTGCTTACACTTGGGCAAGCATGGGAAAACTTGTACTACATGTTTACTATTTGGAAATGAGCAACGTAAAGCACACACGTAATTCCCAAACCAAGCAACATGACTCAACTTAGTCGTATAAAGTGGCATTTAGGGTAGGGTGTGACAAAACTATTGTGAAGAAATGTGGGTCTTTCACCTAACTGTCTATCGTCTGATTTACAAGGCTCCGATCCAAGTAAGTTAACTTAGAACTTAAGTAGTTAACTAAGTACAAAATTAATTCTATGTGATAAGTCATTGGTCATGATCACTGTATGCGAAGAACTCACTATGTACCTCTTTATCGCTTAACTAAGTCCTTATTGAGTATAAGTTTTTCTAGTGCTTGTCCACATATAAGTGAAAGAATAGGTTTATCTGGATAATCCAGAGTCGAACATAGGAAATTGCTATCAAAACTTAGTTCTAGAATCTACTCATCAATTAGGCGGTATAAAAGAATTAATTAAATAAAGTATAAAAGAATCAAAACAAGGATTAAAATTACTTATGTACTCCTAGAGAATTTGTAAATGGGAATAGATGGATGTGAAATAGAGATGTGGACTAACTTGTATGCGAGAAAAGGTGAAGGAAGATATATGCATCATTAGGCAATTAAGCAATGCGAGAGTTTTAATGCGATATATCTTGCTTAACCAGCTCATGATTAAGGCGAGCTTCTCTCGAAGTCTTTAAATGCCAAACTTGCTCACCTTTTGATACCCAAGTGAGTAAACGTGATTAGGCGAGGTATATCTAGAAAATTTCACTTATAATACTTATAGAACTTTAGGATGAAGAACATCAATCTCTCAGTGCCTAATGTCCACACTTGTTCACCTTTTAGGACACAAATGATGAAAGTTACCTCGCAAGGTAGAGTTTGTCTCCAAACTCCTCTTTGCACGTGTTAGCCTTATTCTTTTCTTCTTGCCCTCTTGAGTAGTTGGCAAATAACGATAAGAATTATAAGTTAAACTTCTTATCAAGAACTTATAACAAATCTAACTATTAATAGCACATTAACAAGTGGGAAGCCAAGAAGTGATGGATTGAAAGGTATAAACATGTAATATATATAAAGAATGTAGGCTTTAAACATTGTACAATATGAACAACATTTATCACAAAGAAATATAAAAATGGATAGAAAAGAGAATGGAAAATATTATAAGTTAGGGGACAACAAAAGTATGGATTCTTCCATACTCAGGAGCCAAGCTCTCACTTTTACAATTATCAAAGAAGAAGAAGGAAATTTTTATAGACAACGAAAAGGCTATTCCTTTCTACCACTCTCTAGGCTTTGACCTATTTAGGTCGTCCGATCCTTTTTGTGGTCCATTCAGACCTCATTTCTTTCGTGAAAAATGAGACTTTTTATAGACAGCTTTTGGCGAGTACACTTCTATTCTTCTTAACATTTAACTGTTTAGCATCAAAAGTTGTTTGTGGCATATAACATCATCTCTAGTTACCATTCTTGTCGTCTAGCAAACCGCTTCTCACATTGTGATTTGGTCTTTTCGCCTATTCTTCTCGCAAGAGACTTTGCGATTTGTTATCTTCTTTTCTTCATAGACTTGCGTTTAGACACTAAAAACTATGTAAAATAAGCATAGCCTATGTAAAGTAGATTTCTAAGTACTTATGCGTTTTCAACATAATATACACATTTTGATACTAGCTTAAGTCTCAACTTAGCTTAATTCGTACTTAGCTAATAAAGCTCCTTAACTTTATGCCACTCTTTGATCATGCCCTACCTAACTTATCAATCATTTAGATATCTCACTTCTATCTCCAGATTTCTTTCTAAACTCACATGACTTTCTTTCCAAAACACCACTTTGACTTCTCAAGTTCCTCAAACTTGACCCAAAACTCTTGAGAAAATTTCTTAACCTTTCTCGACTCTTAGTAAGCAATTGGAATAGAAGATACGAATATTACATAATTTAAAAATGATTATGTTGTTTCACTCATCATCCACTTCTCTCAACATAATGTATTGGCAAAGACTTCCATTAAACTGACCTTAACATCCAATAAATGACCCAATAGGGTTCTTCTAAACATATGTATTTGCCTAAGTGTCAGCTTATTTTTTATGTTTGACATTGTCTTCGCTAAGTGTGGACAACATGTTAAGTTGGCTAGGAAGAAGTCTTTAGAGTTAATCTTGGTGACAAGAGGCATCTGCAAATAGAAAACAGACGTAACAAAGCAAAATCAGTAACATATCCTAAAACTTAAGACAATCTCAATCAAGAACAACATGAATTGCCAATTGAACTTGGACAATATTGCACCGGAACGCCACGAGATAAGGGTTTTACATACATTTTGTGATCTATTTCGACCAAATCTTGGGTGAAATAAACTACAAACAAATAACCCCCCCCCCTCCCATGACCAAAAGATACAACGACCTTGC
>JBBPDI010093347.1:0-11724 GCA_037974545.1 Cucumis variabilis | reverse complement strand
TCTTTGGGCTCAAGTTTGGGAATAGACCAATTTTGGAATCTATTCTCAATTTGAGATAATTGATTCTCTATCTTGCTGTGCATAGATAGAGTTTGATTGAAATTCTTAGAATCAGATCTGGAATTATTTGAAGAAGTTTCAACGACTGGGGGATTGAAGGAAAATTTCTTTTTTAACTTAGAGAGCATGGAGAGGGAGAAGAGAGTCCTGGGGTTCTGATAACTATCCTCTAAGACAATTCTTTATTAGAAATAATCCTTTCTCTCTTCATCATTCTTAATTATTTATCATCAATCGATCCAATATTCAGAGATGAGGAGAAGATAATATAAATTGGACTTTGCTTTTCTCCCATGGATATGAAATTTCCTAGGAATTTAATACAATATTATTTTGTTTTAAAATTTGGAGACTCAACCACAAAAATTCATTTAAGATTATGACAGTTCCAAATTTTGGTAGACAATTGGTGATTTTATTTTATGGTTCCAATTGCACATAATATTTCTCATAAAGAATGTAGTAATTTTTTCCATCTTATTTTTTTAAACCATAAACAAATTAATTTTTGAATTTAATTTCAAAATATTCATAAACTTTGAATAAAATAGGTAGTCATACCACAAATATTTAAACCTGTTCTTCAAAATTAATATGCCACATACACTGTGGACTTTTAAGATATTTAGGTCTCAATTTTGTGTAAATATCAATAAAAATATTGATAAAATATTGTTGTTGATATAAATTTTAAAAGAAACATTAAAATAAAATTTTAAAATATTTAAATTATAAACAAACATTTTACGCTTTTTAAAATATTAAACCTCCTACTCAATTGTCACATGTTAAATAAAAAATTGACCTAATAATTTTTTAGTTGGATGAGTAGAGATAAATTTAAAATTTAAAATTCAATATCATATAATTTTATCACAAGTATATTTTAGAATATATTACTGCATTATTCAAAGAAGATTACACATAGTATATAGTTGTTTTAAGCAAACATAAAAAACATAACATATGAAAAACGAGAAACGAAAAACAAGAAATGAAAATACATGACTATAATATAGGTACATAATTACTTATTCTATAATCATCTTCCTTTATGTATGTAGTTATCATCGTGAGGATCGTCAAATGACAACCTCCTAACTTTGTTGTCTACAAAAATAAAAAAAATCATAAAGTAACCATCCTTGGTTCGTGATGATTTAATTTCTCTAAATTTAATTAGGATAATCATTTTATTTTTTTGTTTTTGAAAATTAAACCAAATTTCTCAAAATATGTTAGGACAATAATTTGCATCTTCATCATTATTGATCAATTTTTTTTAAAAAAAAATATTTTTTTTTTAAAATTAAAACGATTATCTAACAAAATTAAATATGATTATCAAATGGAACTTAAATTATCATTAACATTATCAAACCTTGAGAATAAAAAAGAATGAAAGAAATAAAGTGATAAATATAAGAAGAGTAATATGATATCTTACAAAGTTTGGAATTTGTTAGATCTGTTGAGGCACTTGAAGAAGCCAATAAAAGCATAACAATAATCAACATAACTATTTCCCAACAAAATGCAATCTTCTTCTGCACCATTCTTTTTTTACTAAACTAAACTAAGGATGCTCATTAATTTGCAATATAATATTTATTATTTCTCTTCCAAACTTTGTATAATGTATTTATACTCATTTTTTCTCATCCAAAATTGAAAACTTTGGCAATTTCGAGGAATTTTTGATTGAAAGATCCATTGGATGTTATGTGTGTTCATATTTGTAAAGTCCCATTTACTAAATATTTTGGTCCTCTTTTCATAACAGCTCTTTAGTTTTTAGTTTTTTGGTTTTTGAAAATGGAGTATACAAGTTCAATAGTTCAATTTTTAACCAAATTTTAAAAACAAAAACAAGTTTTTATAAGTTTTCTTTTTCTTTTCTTTTTTTAGTTTTTTAAAATTTGAATTTAGTTTTTTGAATCATTGGTAAAAAGTAGATAATAATTGAAGAAACTTGGAAGTGAACGTAATGTTGTCTATAGGCTTAATTTTTGAAAAATAAAAGTAAAAGCAAAAGTAAAAATTGGTTACCAAATGGAGCGTTCGTTTTTAGTTGTTAATTTTTGGAAATTGTGCTCATTTTTTCCAATTTCTTATTTCGTGTTTTTTCATATTTTTCATATTTGAATTCTGACCTAACCTAAAAAACAAAAACGAGTTTTTGGTTTTTGATATTTGAAAATTAGGTTTATAAATACTTATTTCATACCTAAATTTATGATTAAAAAATTGTTTAGAAACATTATTTTTATTTACAAAAAATTTAACTAAGAAGCTTAGATATAAATATTTTCAATACACTGGACAAGAGATAAAGCTTCAAAATGCACATTGCCTTTCATTTAAATAATAAATAATATGTAAGAAAATTATTTTTAACAGTAAAATTATTAAAAATATTTTTAAATATGTATAAATTCTACCTTTAATTAATAATAAACGATTTGAAAAATAGATTAGAAAAATTAAAAATTATTGTTGCATGTGGAAAATAGAATATTAAAAGATTTGAAAAACAACCCATTTCAATTAATGTGGCATTTAGAAAATAGAATAGAAAATTTGGAAGTTCTCTGGTGATGTAGAATTGAACATATTTTTCTTTGGACCAAATTATAACCACACATTTGTTTTAGATTTTTATTTATTATTATTTTCCTAAAATCAAAATGATGGACTCCAAGTTCTGTCTCTCTCAGTCTGACTTGTGGAAAAAATGGTTGTAAAATTAATAATAATAAATATGGTGTACACATTGTTTATTTGATTATTTATTTTAATTTAAAATCTAATCATGTTATTAATAAAGTAATTAATGGTGTAAAATATCAACTTACACTACTCATGCATGTAATATCATAATATGTCTTATATGCACAATGTTCGCAGAATGGAAAAATAATACTTATGAGAGATTTCATTAAAAAAAACTACATATTGTCATAGAGACTCGAAAACACATCATGTTTATATATTTATGAGAGAACTTTCGAATAAATCTTTGTATTCCAGTAAACGATATTGAAAACCTTGAGAAAGGAAAATATTCTTCAGATAGCATAAACACAAAGTAAACTATATTGAAAACTAGAAACTAATTAATAAGGAAAAAATATTAAAAGTTTTCTTATATCTTTGATTGATTTTTTTTTTTAACAGGATGAGTTAATTATTTTTTTTTCTAAACCAAGTAAATAAAAATAGGTAGGGGTTTCTAAAAAATAAAGTAAAGAAAAACTAAAATTGGATAATAGTTAATTAGGGTTTTGGTCAAAGATAATGGCGATGCGACGTGGATTTGAATTTTCAGTTTTCACCAACTTCCCTTAAGTATGTATTCATAATTGAACCCAGAAGAGAATTAATTGGTCATAAATTCTTCAAAAATCATGACTCATTTTTTCCATATACAAATATCTCCCTCATATCATCAAATTTATATTTTACCAATTGATCTTTTTCATATACGAAAGGTTTGTATAAGATTAGTCAAAAGTTTTTGAGATTTGTGATCTATTTGTATTAAATAAATTTCCATTTTTAACTCCAAATTAACTAGTTAAAGAAAAAATTACAAATAATAGAGGAAGATGGAGTTAGTATTAAAGAAACAAATATGTCAACAATTCGATGGAGATGCATATATCTCACTTTCTTCGTGGAGATTCAAGTCCTTTATGGTGTATCTTATATCTTTTCTATATATCTAACTATTAGTAATATATAATTAAATTTGTTTTCAACCACTAGCTTAAGTTTTTGGTTGAATTAGTGATTTAAGATGGTATCAGAACAAGTAGTTCAGAGAAGTATATGTGTCTCGATCTTAAAATATTTTACGTCGAGTGTATATAATAATAATAAACACTGTTTAGAAAAATTCTGCTACAATTTGTACCATATGACTTGAAAGAAGCAACAGGATATTCAAGGGGTTGGAAAAAATTTCTGCTGCGATTTGGGACGACATACAAGCTACCTCGGAGTTTTGGACTAGCAAATCGAAGCTTTTCGATAATTATTGTACTAGTTTTATTATTTTAAATATCAATGCTTTTGTATGAAGGTTGAAATCTAAATTATAAGCTATAGCATGAAGGTTGTCCCACTAGTTATATGACGTTTCATTTGTATGTAATTTCGTAACCTAAATTATTTGCTGAGTTACTCATCATTTTTTAATAACATTTTTCAGGTAAATACAACAACATACTGATAAGATCTTAAGATATTTGTTTAAACTTTTATTTAATTGGTCTTGATAAAGTTTTTGTTGATTTAGGAAAAAAATATTTTAGGTTTAAATGGTCAAGTACTATCTTTAACAGAAATATCAATTGATCCCACGTTCGTCAATCAACCACATTTATTAAAAATTAATCCCCAATACAGTGTGCTTGCATTTCTTCTTTCTTTGGTGATATATAAAAAAATTCCTAATTGATAAATTCAAGTCCAAAAAATATATATAATTAATCATCTCTTTGATAATGAGGAGAGGAGTCCATCAATGTGAGAACTCTGGGTGAGATTATCTAACATACTTAAAACATCTAGAAACGATTAAGTAAAGTCGACCTTACAACTTTAGTACCAATTGTAAGGAAAATGATACCACACATATATCAATTCTAAGCTTTGGAACAAAGAGATAACCACAATTAGATTTTTGGGTGTAAAAAAAACCAATTTAAAAGAAAATGTAGGAATTATTAGCTAACACGAGTTTTTATCTTAAAATCAATTGACTTAAAATGAACAACTTCTTTATTGTCTAAAAAGTTGTGCTCTCATTTTTCAAACATGGAATCAATCAATATATTAATATACATAATTGAAGTAATTAAGATATGGTAAATTATTGATAGATTCTTGAAATATATTTTCTATAAAATTTCGAACTTGAGGCATTCATATGTGATGGAAACATCAATTCTCAAAACAATTATATAGAAACACAAATTACCTTTCATCAAGATTTTTTCTTTTCTTTTAAAAGAAGTCTCTCTTCTATCAAGAAATTAGTATGTAATTGTACTTTTTGAGTCACATGTTACAAAAATTTAACCAACATAAAACTTTTGAACAATAATCACATCATGAACTAGCAACAATTAAAAGTATATTCATATTTATCCATAAGATTGGAAGTTTAAATTTTCATTCAACGAGCGACGATTAAGTACAACACCAACCTAACTTGCACCTGACTACTATGCTTTCCATCTTTTGACCATACAAATACAAATTTTGAAAAAAGATATTTTGGGATGCACAAAAGATAATGAGTGCATCCCAACTACACCCAAGTTAATTTCTTATTTTAATGGTATGGAAATAGCAAATTATAGAAATTTTAGTTAAAACAAAAGCAAAAAAAACAAAGAAAGTCGGTGTTATCCTCCAACGTTTCCATCCCATGGTTCATCCAGCTTTGTTGCTGTTTGTGGAGGATTGTTCATCTCATCATGTTTCACATCTGTTCAAAATCAACAACAATTTCTTTACGCTATGTTTTGTAATTATTTTGATCTTGTTTGATAATCACTTTGAAAATTAAACCTATTTTCTTTCATTTTCTTATTATAATTTGTATAAAATCTTAAATAAAAGAGTGCGTTTTTGCAGCCAAATTCTAGAAACAAAACAAACATTCAAAAACCAGACAAAGATTTGAAAATTAACTTAAATATGGTAGTTTTTTTCTTGTGAAATTTAGTTAATTAGTATTAAATGTTCCCTACAATATTTGAAAAACAAAGTTAGAAAATTAAGAAAAGCTTGAAAAATTATTTCAAAAACAGAAAATTAAAAATTAAAGTAGTTATCACCCTTTTAAGTGTTTAGTTCTCATTTTCAATATATATGAATTGATACTAGATCCTATATTCATAGTATGCATTTCCAAATTTCTTGTAATATATTTAATGTGACACAAGAGAGTAACTTACGAACAAGATGAGGCATCGAAAGCAAGTTCGTTGTGGTGAACATTATTGGAGGCAAAAATGATGGTAACTAAGATGAGCATTATTAGTTTGCATAGAACATTATTGGAAGCCATAGCTGTGTGGAGCACCAAGCTTGATTTCAATGGCTTATGAGGAAATAAGGTTTGTAACTTTCTTATAGCTTCCTCCAATAATTGACTTGACTCAAACCTGTAAATCAAAGTTTTAGAGGTCGGAATATTGTCAAGTCAATACACATGTCCCTTTATACATAAGAACATTGCCTTTCAACTTTGGCTGCGCTTTCAAACCATTCTCTTTGGAGCCCATCCAATTTGAGTGAGAACACTACTCCTTCGCCAATAATCCTAGTGGGAACATCGTTTCACAAGTTGTAACCAATGCTTGTTATAAAATATGACTTCATCGACCCTTTCGCGGTTGATCCATTCGAGATCATCGTTTCCCAAGTTTTTGTGAGTTCATTTCATTTTACCACTCAATTTTGTTTGAGAATGGCGGATTGTAATTTATATTAAATACATGTTCGGTGTTTGGATTTTACTGGTTTCAGTGAGTTTCTCCTGTGCCTTCAGTTCTTTATATGGGGTTAATTTTGTTTGTTACTGTCGATTAGCTCCGAAAGAGTGCTGAAATGGGGGATTGTGCTATTTTGTTAGTCGAATTTCAGTTTGAGGTTTTAGACTTTGTTAGGATATTTTGGCAAACTAATTCTTTAATTGTTAATAAATAAGTTTGTTTGGTTGTTCCTATCCAAAAGGTATCTTCATAGATATTCTTCCTTAATTTGTGGAAGAAGGATATTATGTAACAGTGAGTGTTGAAGGTAAATATAAAACAGTAGAAGTTAATTTTGTGGGGTTGTTGGTGTATGGTGCAACAATTCGACGACGTGAACGAACACCAACAACAGGTGAATGGATCTGTTTTTATAATTCTGAATAGCTTATCACCATTGGTTACGTGTTCAGTATTGGACTGCACATACAACTTTGAGGAGTTCGTTGACATGAAGACGGGAGAATTGGAGATTTAATTCTGAACATCAGGGAGAGCCGATGCCAGTCTAAGAAACATGTCAATGTGAAGATTGATGAAGTTGTAGAAACAACTCTGACTTTCAGGGGGAGCCTAAGTCAATCATAAATGAGATTATGCATTGTGCAGGGGGAGCCTGTAGTGTTTGTTTAGTTGTGTTATAACCATTCATATGTAACTTACACAATAAGATTCTTATCTATAATCTCAAATGAAATTCCTCACCTGAGCCAGAAAACTCCCCAAATGTAGGCATATTGGCCGAACTGGGTTATCAAAGTGCACTGTCTCATTATTCTTTATGTGCTCTAGCTATATGTATAGTTTAATGCTAATGGTATAACTAAAAGGTATTTACTACTTTCATTATTTCAACTGGTATCAGAGCTAGTGCAATACAAATGGAAGCAATCAGAGAAGTGATCGTTGCCTCAAGACCACCTGTGTTAGATAGAAATAATTACTCCTATTGAAAACTCGAATGATCTCGTATTTAAAATTATTGGATGTGAAGGTTTAGAAAGTGGTGAATGCTGGATGGACTCCACCCATGGTGACTGTAGATGGCAAATCTGTACCAAAATCTGAGGAAGATTGGACTGATGTTGAAGAACAGAGTTCATTGGTAAACTCATGGGCCCTAAATTCTATATTCAGCGGGGTCGATCTGAATATGTTCAAACTCATCAGTTCGTGTGCTACTGCTAAAGAAGCATGGAAGAAATTAGAAGTTGCTTTTAAAGGAACGTCAAAGGTCAAGACATCTCGGTTATTGTTGCTAACGTTAAAGTTTGAATCTCTAAGAATGATGGAAGAGGAAACTATTACAGAATATAATATTCTTGTATTAGAAATAGCTAATGTGCTTTTAATCTAGGTGAGGGCATTTCCGAAGCAAGATTGGTAAGAAAAGTGTTGCAATCTTTACCAAGGAGATTTGACATTAAAGTGATTGCAATAGAAGAAGCACATGATGTAATTACCCTCTCGCTTGATGAGCTAATGGGCTCATTACTTACTTTTGAGATTACGCTCGCTGAACGAGTAGAAGTTAAAGGTAAAAGCATTGTGTTTCCTGCCAAGCAAGACGAGACAGGTTTCGAAAAGGGAAAAGCTCCTTGTGGTCAATGAATGATTCCATAGCAATGTTGACTAAGCAATTCTCCCATGTTATTAAAAGTTTAATAATTCTGGTAGTCATGGAGGTTCGAGTAATAAACACGCTTAAAACTTCAAAAGAAGAGAGGTAGACAAGCCGAGTGTGCGAAAGCCTAAAAGAGTCAACAATAGAGAGGCAAAAAGATCATCCGGCAGAGAAAATCATCATTTTAAATGTAGAGAGTGTGAAGGACATGGTCACTATTAAGCAGAATGCCCAACATATCTGAGGAGACAGAAGAAACAAAAGAAAAGTTTTGCAGCTACCTTGTCAGATGAAGAGACGGATACAAATACTGATGAGGAAGAGTATGTGAATGCGTTTATCAGCATTGCCTCAGCAGATAAGAAAAAATCAACTTCTTCGTTAGATAACAAAGAGAATGAGGATGTGAATTATAGCACATGATGTTGAAGTGAAAGGAGGATACAGAAATTCGAGCAGTTCAGAAAGATAGAATCCAGAACCTATTGATGGAAAATTAGAGATTGTTGACCGTCATTTCCAATTTTAAACTCAGATTGAAAGAAGCACAAGTAGACTATGAACATCTTGAAAAATATGTAAAAATATTGAACTCAGGAACGAATGATCTGAACCAGATTTTATCAATGGGCAGAAGTTACTCATCTAAGCAGGGACTGGGGTATGATAGTGAAGTTCAGAAAAAGAATGGAGAAAACAAACTGGTTTTTGTCCCTGCACGATATTCTGAACAACAAGGACTGGCAGTAACACAAGTGGCTAGAAAGGTACACGCAACTCCTCAAGGAAGAATATGCTATTTGTGTGGCAAGACAGGGCACATCAAGTTCATTTGTTACATGATGAAAAATGAGGTCAGAAGCAGGAAATGGACAAAAATCTCTAGATCAAAGTTACCTGCTTGGTGTGCTGGTAAAGGTACAAATGTCAAGCAGGAATGAAGAAAGAAGCAGTTAGAGTCAATATCAGAAATCAAACAAGTATGGAGGAGAAAATCACAGGCAGAGAAAAGAAATGTAGCTTTTACTTCTGTATAAGTATGTCAAGAAGACTGGTTTTTTTATAGTGGATGCTCAAGACATATGACAAGAAACATGTCATACTTCTCAACCATGACAAAATGTTCGTCAGGATTTGTAACTTTTGAAGATGGAGCCAAAGACAAAATTCTGGCCAAGGGAAACATCAACAAAGACCATTTGCCCAAACTAAACAATGTGCGCTATGTTGAAGGGCTTACAGCAAACCTGATAAGTATAAGTCAGCTTTGTGATCAAGGATACAATGTCTACTTTTGTTCTGAACGATGCATGGTAACCGATGATAGAAATGTTAAAATCATGATAGGAATTTGACAGGCAGTAAATGTTATCACTGAAACTCAAATCAAGAAGAGAAATGTAGTATGTCAAGAGAAAACCTAACTAACCAGTGGCACAAGAAGCTAGGACACATCAGTCTTAGTACATTGGGGAAGGTTCTCAAACATGAGGCAATAAAGGGAATACCAACGTTAGATGTGAAACAACAACTTTTATGCGGTGACTGTCAGCAAGGTAAGCAAATTCAAACTTCTCATAAGAAAGTTAGTGAATGTTATACTAGTAGGGTTCTTGAACTTCTTCATATGGATCTCATGGGGCCAATGCAAACTGATAGCTTAGGTAAAAAGAGATATGTTTTTTGTCTGTGTTGATGATTATTCACGGTTCACGTGGATTAAATTTTTTAAAAGTAAGTCTGAGACTACTAGGGTGTGTATGAATGTGTGTTGGAACTTACAACGAGAAAAGGTCTGAACATAGTCAGAATTAGAAGCGATCATGGCCGAGAATTTGAAAATGAAGAATTAGATGAACTTTGTAACAGCGAAGGGATCACTCATGAGTATTCTGCTCCACTGACTCCACAACAGAATGGGGTTGTGGAACGTAAAAATCGCACACTACAAGAGATGGCTCGTGTTATGCTTCATGCTAAATAAATGCCACTAAAATTCTAGGCTGAAGCAATGAATACGACTTGTCATATTCATACCAGAGTAACCATTCGAACAGGAGCAGCTGTGACTCTATATGAACTGTGGAAAGGAAAGAAACAAAATGTAAACTATTTTCACATTTTTGGCAGTGTTTGTTACATTCTTGCAGATAGAGGATATCACAAAAAACTTGATGCTAAAGCTGATAAAGGAATCTTCTTGGGATACTCTTCAAATAGTAAAGCATTCAGAGTGTATAATCAGCGGACTCAAACAGTAATGGAGTCCATCAATGTGGTAATACACGATGAGGTGGAAAATATTCCTAATGAACAAGTTTATGAGGAAACCATGGTTATTCAAAGCTTGACACCAACTCCTGAGATGAACTCTGTCGTTCAAACTATGCCTGATGAAACTGATATTACAAGCAACACTGAACAGGTTGAGTCCTCTCAAGAGCAAACAGTGATTCCATTTGGACCTCCCCTACATATTTCTATGAAGCATCCTTTCAGCAGCATCATTGGCTATATTCAAAGCGGTGTCATCACTAGAGAGAAGGATCGAATTGATTATGCCAAAATGATTGCCAACATATGTTACATTTCATCTATTGAACCCAAGACTGTCAATGAAGCTCTTCAAGATGAGTTTTGGATAAGTGCAATGCAGGAGGAGTTACTCTAGTTTCAGAGAAATAAGGTTTGGGATTTAGTTCCTAAGCCAACAAGTGTGAATATTATTGGTACAAAGTGGATCTTTAAGAATAAAATTGATGAGCTTGGAGTGATTGTTCGAAACAAAGCGCGTCTCGTTGCTCAAGGGTATACTCGGGTTGAGGGAGTAGATTTTGATGAGACCTTTGCTCCGGTTGCCAGGATTGAAGCTATTCGCTTGTTGCTTAGCATTACATGCATACAATGGATCAAACTGTATCAGATGGATGTCAAAAGTGCATTTTTAAATGGATATTTATCTGAAGAAGTGTATGTATGTCATTCTAAAGGGTTCATTGATCCTACTTTTCCACAACATGTTTATAAATTAAACAAAGCATTATATAGCCTTAAACAAGCTCCACGCGCTTGGTATGAACCATTAACCAAGTATCTGCAAAAGCAAGGATATGTTTGTGGAGGTTCTGACAGAACTTTATTCATTCATCGGATGGGGCAAAATATCATTCTAGTGCAAATATACGTGGATGATATTATCTTTGGAAGGTTTCTTAATGCTAATGTAACTAGCTTTGTCACCATTATGCAATCAGAGTTCGAGATGAGTTTGGTAGGAGAACTGTCATTCTTTCTTGGGTTGTAAATAAAACAAAGTCCAACTGGTATCTTTATATCTCAAGAAAAGTACGCCATTAACATGATCAAAAAATTCAGCCTTGAGAAGTGTCAAGCTAAGAAAATTTCTGCGGCTACACATGTCAAGCTTACTAAAGACTGTGCATCTGAGACCGTGGATCTCACTACATACAGGAGTATGATTGGTAGCTTGTT
>JBBPDI010093343.1:0-11725 GCA_037974545.1 Cucumis variabilis | reverse complement strand
GCAATGAGATCAAAGATAAACACCACAATCAAAACCAGCATACCCATGATTCAAAGATCCAACAACCTAAAAAAAATCTTATACAAATAAAATAAATTCCTGTAATTACAATAAGAAACACAAGAAAGAAAACAACAAGAAAAACTTTAAAATCGTCGAACAAACATAAACTTCAAAATTCAAAAAGAAAAAAGAAAAAAAAACCTTACATCATTCGGTACTTGGCTTCATCTCACACAAATCTGTTGCTGTAGTCGTCTGCAAGAAAATATAAGGGGTTTGTCGGTGTGGTCATGGTCATCTGCAAGAAAAGAAAATCGAGAATGGGGTTATTGCCAATAAAACAAAATCAAGTGGGGGAGGGGGTTTCCAGAAAATAAAATCGACAATGGTGAGTTGACAGAGACAAGGAGAAGAGAGATTAAAATTATGATAAAAAAAAGTTCAACCTTACCCACGTCATCGTCCTTGAATACCAAATCGCTCTCCTCGTCGTTTGAGATGAGAAATCATCGTCGTAATTCCAATATCGTTGCCATAATCGTTTGAATAGCTTTCAAAGATGGGTTTGGTCGCGTGATAGATTTGCTCATGAGAGGCCGTCGCGTGAGATGGGTATCAATGCAAAAGAGTTGAACAACAGTCATGAGGACAGCCGCGAGAAGTTAGTCGCGAGGGGAGTCGAAAGAGATGGTCACTGGTGAAGGAAAGAGATATCGGTGTGAGGGAAAAAGAGAAGATAAAAATTGGGGGAAAATTTTGGGCGGGATTTCTCTTTTTTTTTTCCCTCTTTTATTTTTTATTTTTTTTTATATATATATATATCTTTTCAATAGCCCAATTTAAAATGGGTTATAAAAATAGGCTATTAAAAGCCCTATTTGTTGTAGTGATGGTAGACACTAAATTTAATAATTTGCATCTATTTTAATGTT
This sequence comes from Cucumis variabilis, assembly GCA_037974545.1. NCBI lineage: Eukaryota > Viridiplantae > Streptophyta > Magnoliopsida > Cucurbitales > Cucurbitaceae > Cucumis > Cucumis variabilis. The sequence continues at coordinate 10,790 of JBBPDI010093343.1, read as the reverse complement.
TATAATATATACTATATAGAACTATAAATGTAATAAAATTGCATTATTTTACTTAAATAAAATGAAAACTTTTTTTGAGAGGTTTTCAAATATAGTGAAATGATTCAAAATATTTATAAAATATAAAAGAAAATTAAAATCTATTACTGATATAATATAGAAAATTTGAAACTACAAAATATATACTTGAATGATTAACAGATTTTAAAATCTTGCTTATAAATATTTTCAATAGTTTTGCTCATTATGATCCAACTTTTTATATTCTAATCCTAAAGTTTAAATTACAACTAATTTAATTTACACATAAAAGACGAATTAAAAAGGGCATTTTAAGAAATAGCAAAATTAAATATTAAAAATATTTACAAAATATTAAAAAATCCCCCAAACTCTCCCTAGACCATTTATGTTTTTTTTTTCTATATTTTATAAAGGGAAATTGGATCAGATGAAAAAACATTTAGAAAAAAACAATCAATGACACCTCTTTTTTGCATATTGCGAATATGACAAATACGAAAAATAATTAGAGATATCAGACGATTATCAAACGATTATCAGACGAGTATAAGAGAGTTATCGGCTTTTAAATTTGCTACTTTTGCAACTTAAAAAATGTAGTGAATTGGACTCTATTATCATAATTTTTTTTGCTATTTTTGCAAGCACCGCTTTTATAAATAGTTTCATTCCTTTTTGCTATAATTTGTAAATAGTCCCAATGACATAGTTTAGGGTCCTTCTTGTCACTCGTCGACTTTCTTTTACCTTTGGCTTGGCCTGAAAATTTTAACATGAAAAATAAATACTCAATAAGAGATCCACTGCTATGCTCACTAGGTGAATTGTTAATTTTCTACTAGGCATACACCTTGAGTCATGTCAATCTCATGGTTCCATAAGAGAATACATCAGTCACATAAAAGTGAATCTGAAGGTACACTTATCTGTCACTACAGTCAACAGTGTAAACCTCGAACCTTAGGAGCTTAGATTTTTCAAAGAGCTTGAAAAGATTAGTTTTGAGTAAAGTTAAGATAAGGAAATAAGCTTGGGAAAGGGTGAAATAGGTGCTTCAGATTTGACTAGGGATAGCGAAGGTGTACGGTTGATTTTGGACGTGGTTTTGGAAGTCTCAGATTTAATGGGGGAGTTGGTTGGTGTGGTGCTGAGGGACATGATGGAAGCGAGAGGCAAAAGGTCTTTAGAGTCCTTAGCCTTTAAAATTTTCTTTTTCTTTGAGCTTGAGGCCTCCTCCTCGTCCTGCCTCTTTCGCTTAAGAGGAATTTCTCCATTTTCATTTTCATCCTCTTTTTCTTTTTCTTTTGTCTTCTCTATTGCATACGCTTTGCATCCAGCTTTTGCTCTTCATCTCACGTTTTCAGCTTTTTGGTTGTGGCTTTATTTTTTGTGGAGTGTAAAGATGCGATCGAGGCTGACTGTGTTACACATTCCTTCCTTAACGTATGCTATTTGTGGTAATTATTCAAGCTCTGGACATGACTTAAGACAAAGCCTCTCAATTAAATGCAGGAAGGATTTAGGTCCCTGTGGATGTTGTATCCAGGCTTTGATGTTCTCGCAAATAATCTTGTCCACGTCCACAGGTATTTCCTTCATATTACACTAGACAAGCATTATTCTTTCCAAGGAAAGTTCATGTCGTGTGGGCATAAACTTTTTTATAAACATCAGCCACACACTGGCAGCCATCTTTAGATTATGTGAGAAGAGTTGATACTTTTCTCTGTTTGTTATATCCCATGTCACTCTAAGCCAGACAACTTTTTCCAATGCATCTTGCATTTCGCGCTTTGTTGGTTCTCTGAAGATAGGTTGTCCTAAAACAATTTGGTTCAACTTAAGCAACACATTGATGGTCTCTAATCCGTAGTTCACCTTCTTTCCTTTTACCGGGACATAATGATTTTTTGTGTTAAACTTGCCATTGTAAAATAAATTTACCACACCATGCCTTATCGCACTTACCCGTCGAAAGAATTATTCTCATCCAAACACCTTGGTGGGTGATGTGATGGGAGGTGGTAATTGGCCCTCAAAATGGGAAAAAACCCTTTTTTATTATAAATTGCTTTCTTAAGTCTTCTGAAAGGACATCTCCTTCTTCCACTTCTAGGCTCACATCTTCTTATTGAGTCTTTGCTTGCTTTTTGACATTTTGACTTCTTGACGCCCTTTTCTTCCTTGATTGTTCCTCGCCAACATTATCCTCTAATGGGCTCATCTCGTCCACCTCTTTACCGAACTCCTTGCAGAACTCTTCAAGGGATTTCTCCTTACCCCTACTCTCTTCCGTAGCAAGAGCTAATTCTTCTGTGTTGTTGAGGAGTTCTTCTCGCTCCTTCAAATTTCTTTCTTTCTTCTTTTCTGCTAACGCCTTTAACCTCATTTTTAAGTTTCTGCAGCTCAGATTTAACATTTTCCTTCTTCGTCTGAGTTTCTTTGGCCAATCTTCCAAATTTTGTGTTAGCGATAAGTGAGGAAGGTGCGTTCTCACATTCTTCTTCCTCGCCAATTTCTTCCACTTCCCTTTCTTTTTCTTTTCCTTTTTCTTCTTCTCCTACTTTTGTAGTCTCTTTTCCTTCAAATTCCTCCTTGCTTTCTTTGGTTTCTTTCTTTTTCTCCTCTACTAATTCTTTCAATCGTTCTTTTTTTCTCTTTTCATCAAGGAGTAACCGTAACATAATTTATACATTTTCTGTCGTCATAGGTATCTCTTTACCCTAGAAGTTGAAAGGATTAAAGCCCTCTGTTTCGAACGAATCTCTTTTTTCCTTTTAATATAGTCCTCTCGCTTAGTCTTGTTACGAGTTCCTCTACAATTCACCTGCACTTTCTTTTGGTATTATCCTGTGTTAAGACACTGTAAATCACATAAAAAAAGCACAATGCTTATGTGAAATGTATTTCTAAATACTTATATATTTACAACATAAGTTACACGTTCTAATCCTCTACTTATACGTTTTGACTTCAATATTCTAATAAAAGAGGCTATAATAATGAGTGTTTATATACGTTATCATCCATGCATTATTAGGCGATTAAGCAATGCGAGAGCATCGATGCGATATAACTTACATAATCAGCTAAAAAAGGTGAATTTGTTATGCAAAAAGTAAAGAATTATGTATAGTATGTAGGCAAAGTCGTTATTAAACACAAGTATGTTCGAAAATGAAAATTATTGTAAAAGGGTACTTCCCTTGTTTCACATTGATAAAAATATTTATAGTTTACCCTTTTACTTTTTTCGTAGATAGGTACAAGCACGAGTGTTGAACTCAAGAGAGTGTAGACTAAGATATTTTCTTGAAGAAAAGCTTCAAATAATTGAGATTAGTAACAAAAAGGAAAGAAAACATTGAAAAAAGATTAGAGAAATCAAGTGTAACCAATAATGAAAAGGGGAAATTTAAATTGCAACTCAATTCACAAGAAAAATGAATTAAAGGTTGAAATTCAATAAGAAAAGTGAGGAATTGGCTTAGGCTATTAATCTATTTTTATCAGTGGATCAAATATGATTAAGAATTGAATCATGCTTAATTAAGAGGGGTTCTTTGATTCATGATTCTTCACAAGATCAACTTGCTTGATCTTGAAAAAATCTCGATCAAAGTTCAAGAAAAGAAATAATTTTCATAGAGGGTTAGTTTAATTCTTGCAATATTAACTAAAGCCCTAACTTGTTCTTCAAAGAAAATTACAAGTTCATTCATAATTTTGTAATCAAGAAATTAATTGAGAATTAATTATTGCCACAAAAAAATCGAATTAATTTCCAAGAATTTTGCAAGAAGGAATTCATCAAGCAACATTCAATTTCAAGAATTGGTGAGAAACAATCAAGAATTAAGTAAATTTTTGTGTAAAGGAAAAGTAATCTAATTTATCTTGCATTAATTGTGATACTTAAGTATTTTGCATACAAAGATTGATTCTAAATCTAAAATGAAGAAAGAAATTGACACAATGGTTTATTTCTTGATACAAAATTATGGATTCCACAAAAATTTACATCAAAACAAAGATTGAATTTAACCCTAACTACATGAAAATTAAAGAAGACAAATTTTCAAATAATGAATTAACCTAAGTCCACTTATCTCAAGAATTTTAGCCTTCCATCATAAAGATTGCAGGAATTTTAATTGATGAAGAAAAAAAAACAGAATAAGGCAAAAAATTTTGGAATTTGGGAGAAATTTGGTGAATTGGGGGTAGTTTTGAAAAAATAGTGAATTAATTGAGAACCTAGAGGTGATTAGGGGTATTTATAGAAAATGTGGCAAATATGGATCAAATGAGCTCGAACTTGTGACCTCAAGGACCATTCTTGCGTGTATTTGACAGAAAAATGGCAAAATTTCAGAAGTTGATATTTAATTACAAGATTGCCATTGGAAAAATAAGAAAAAAAAAAGAAATGCAGCTTATAGGATTTGAACTCGAAACAGGGAGGAGGCTCACGCATCAATAAAGTGTGATGCGTGTCCTACAGAGAGAGAGGACGGGCGAAAAGGTGCACAAATGAGGAATTCGAAAATTTTATTTTATTTAACATTAGCTGGGGTTTGAACTTGTAATGAAGGGGTTGAGCGCGCGCGTGTGGGTTAACACGTGTCGCGACTTTTTTATTATTTACCAATATTTTCTAACTGTTCAATTTGCTCGTTCTCTTTCGTTTGAACTTCAATTTAGGTGATTTTCACGTTGTTGGATTCGTATTGGAACCTAATTTTATATTTTGTATAAAAATATCAAAATAAGAACATATACATAATAAGGATTGAGAATAAGATACATATTAATGGGTCAATATTTGCTCCAACATCAGTCCATGATTAAGGCAACCTTCTCTAGAAGTGTTTAGACTCCACACTTGCTCACCTTTTGGGATGCAAATGACTGGGCTTGATTATGTGAGATATATCTAGGAGACTTCACTTATATATTAACCTTATGGAACTTCTTGTTTAAGGACAATAACCTCTCAGCGCCTAATGTTTGCACTTGTCACCTTTCGGTATACAAGTGTTGAAAGTTGTCTCGCCAAAGATGGAGTTTGTTGCTTGTGCGCATTAGTCTTATCCTTGCTACTTACCCTCTCGGGTAGTTGACGATTGGTACTAACCAAGTGATGAATATAACTCAACTAATGCGACAATACTTATAAGCTAGACTCTTTATTAAGAACTTATCACAAATCTAACTACTACTAATACATTAATAAGTGAGAAGTCAACAAATTATGGATTGAAAAGGTATAAACATGTAATATATATGAAGAATGTAGGGCTTTGTTCATTGTACAATGGATAACATATATTACAAAGAAGTGCAAAAATGGAGAGAAAGAAGAGTGGAAAGATATTACATGTTAGGGGAGGGTAACAAATTTTTTTTTGACATTTTTCACATGCTTTACAGTATGCATATGAATCAGCAAACATGTTTTTCAGTAAAATCCAAAGTCTAAAATCTTCCTAGCAGTACGCTCATTTTCTATTTCATGGCAAAAAGACGAGACAGAATCATGCTCATTTTCAACAACACATCTTCTAATTATTTGGTCTATTCCAATTTTCCAAAGATAAGGAGACTCCAAAACATAATGCTTTGACTCAGTTTTTAATTTGTATTTTTTATTATAAGAGAAATAAGAAGAAAGTTTACCAGTCACAAGGTAATTAACGACGTTAGCATACCATGGAGTGTACAATTCTAATTTGAAAAGGTATTCATCAAAGAAATGTTCCCTTACCGGATTTTCGTCTTGTTTTTTAACAATTCTACTTAGGTGATCGACAACGGGATTGTCTATACATTTCCTATCTTTAATTGTAAAGTTGAACTCTTGAAGCAAGAGTACCCATCTAATAATCCTTGCTTTGCTCTCTTTTTTGTTTGCAAGATATTTGATAGTTGCATCATTAGTGTACACAGTTATTTTTTATCCTATAATGTAGTTACGAAACTTATCAAAAGCAAAGACTATAGACAAAAACTCTTTTTTAGTTGTGGAGTAATTAGCTTGAGCATAGTTTAGAGTACGAGATGCAAAATATATAGCATGCAATTTGTTATCTATTCTTTGTCCTAGCACTGCACCTAATGCATAGTCACTTGCATCACACATTATCTCAAATGGTAAGTTTTAATTAGGTGTTTGCAAGATGGGAGAGGAACTCAATTTATTTTTCAAAGTATCGAAGGCATGCATGCATTTATCGTCAATGACAAAAGGGACATCTTTTTTAAGTAAATTTGTCTGACAAAACTATTTTAGAAAAATATTTTATGAACCTTCTATAAAACTCGGTACTAACTAAGAATGATCTAACATCTTTCAAACAAGTAGGAAAAATTTTGGATCACATCAATCTTAGCTTTGTCAACTTTTATTTCCTTAGATGATACTAAGTATCCTAGTACTATACTGTGAGAGGTCATGAAATGACACTTTTCAAAGTTAAGCACTAAGTTAGTATCTATGCATCTCTTTAAGATCAACTCTAATCTATTCAAACAAGAATCAAAATCATTCCCATAAACGGTAAAATCATCCATGAACAGTTCTATGCATTTTCCTATGAAATTTGTAAATAGGCTTAACATGCATCTTTGAAATGTTGCAAGAGCATTACATAGTCCAAAAGACATTATTTTAAAAGCAGAAGTTCCAAATTCACATGTAAATGTGGTCTTATGTTGGTCTACACATGCAATGGGTATTTGATAAAATCCAGAGAATCCATCTAGAAAGCAAAAGTAAGATTTACCTCCTAATTGTTCAATTATTTGATGTAGAAAAGGTAAACGGAAGTGATCTTTAAGAGTTACCTCATTTAGCTTCCTATAATCGATACACATGCACCAACTATTTGAAACACGAGTAGGAACGAACTCACCTTTGCTATTTTCCATAATGGTTATATCAGTCTTCTTGGGTACTACATGAATAGAACTTACCCAAGTGCTATGCGATACCAAATATATGATATCGGCATCTTTAAGCTTCAAGACCTCTTTCTTAACAACTTCCTTCAAGTTAGGATTGAGGCATCTTTGCGGTTGAACTTTGTTCTTTGCCACTTCCTCAAGATGGATACGATGTGTGCAAAAGGATGGATTAATACCTTTCAAGTCTTCAAGACTTCAACCAATGGCTTTCTTATTTCATTTTAAGGTTTCAAGCAACCTTGCTTCTTGTTCTTCGGTAAGCTCCTTTGATATTATGACAGGATATGTATTCTTTTCTCCTAAGAACACATATTTGAGGTGAGAAGGAAAAGGCTTAAGTTCTATCCTATTTTCCTGCAAGGGTAAAGTAAGTTCATTAGAATTAGAATTGGAATTAGAATTCTCACATTCTTTATGCAAATAAAATTCACAAGGTTCATTTTCTAAATCATTCTCTTTTTCAAAATTTTCTATGTGGATGCTAGAGTCATGTTCATTATCAATGCCTATGTTTTTCAAAATTTGTTCATCATCATCCTTTATGCCTCTTCCTAGATAAAGTTCATTACTAGATGCAAAATTGTTACTTGAAGCATGTTGCTCATGTGTTGTAACATTATCAACTAAAGCATGCTCATAATTTATACTAGTAACAAAATCAAGAAAGATTGAAAGATCATCATCATTAGGTTTCTCCTTAGCAAATTCATTATCAACATATTCTAGAGTTACTTGATCTATAGGCTCATTGAATTTATCATGCTCTTCTAATGTCTCTAATGATTCTAAAGTATCAAGTGCACATAATGAAACATGATTGTTAGAGGACTTTACATCATCAAAACTATTGAAAGACAGAACATCACCATCAAACTCAACACTAAGAAGGCCTTTATCAACATTAATTATGGCTTTAGAGGTTTTCAAAAATGGTTTTCCTAAAAGTATGGTAGGAGATGTATGTGCAAATTCATTGTTCATTTCAATTATGTAAAAATTTGTGGGGAATATGAGATTTCCTACCTTTACTAGGACATCTTCTACAATCTCTGATGGCGAAATAAAAGACCTATCGACAAGTTGAATAAAAATGCTAGTCCTTTCTAGTCCATTCAATCCTAAGTCTTTGAAAACTCTAAGTGGCATGATATTAATTGAAGCACCTAAATCAAGCATGGCACTAGATATGTCTTTATTTCCTATAGTGCAAGGAAGTGAAAACATACTTGGATCAACGCATTTTTCAAAAATATTCTTCTTTATGTGTGAAGAGACATTTGTATTAACTGTTACCTTTTCTTGGCTTCTACTTCTCCTCTTGCGAGTACATAATTCCTTAAGAAATTTTGCGTACCTTGGCATGCTTTTGATTGCCGTTAAAAGGGGTAGATTCATTTCTATCTTCTTGAAAACTTCAAGGAGTTCTTCATTATTCTTGAGTTCTTTCTTATGTTGAGATAACCTAGAAGGAAAAGGAGATAGAGGATTATCAATATGATTATTTGAATCATTGTTAAAAGAAGAAGCAATAGAAAGAGAAGGGTTAGTATGTACCTTGTTTTCTTCTTTGATATTTTAATCACTTTTCTCCAAGTTAGGATCATTATGAGGTAAAGGAACATCATCATTTTCATTTAAAACCTTACAACTTCTTAAGGTGATGGCACTTACATTATCATGGTTTGGTTGGACGGGGAGTTTTTCTTTTCCTTCCGTTTTAAGAAATTGAATTGCTAATTGGTCTAACTTGTTTCCTAACTCTGAGATAGATGCTTTCATGTTTTCCATATCATTTTTAATGACTCCAGTTGAACTAACAGTATATTCATTCAACTTAGCTAGATTCTTTTAAAAAAAAAATTCAATGTTATTCGAGCTAAAAGCTAACTTGGAAACTATTCTTCTAAGTACGTACCTTTTGATGATGATGTTGAAGAAGGAGTGTTATTGTGTTTAAGTTCTTGAGAGCCCCATCAAATACTTGAATCGTCAGAGTTGTAAGCATTACTCTGTGAATCATTCCTTCTATATCCTCCTAAGACACTTACCTCTTTTATCTCTGGGCATTGGTCATTATGGTGGTCATGCAAGCCACATACTCCACATGAAACTACTTTAAGTACCTCTCCTTTCACAAAAGTAAATATTTTAGTAAGTAGATTCACTTGCTCTTGAACAGAGTTATTACAAGACAAAGAAGAGTTCGTATCAGGTGTTCTACTATTACTAAAGTTTTGATAATTTTTGGGCATTCTAGAGACTAACCTTCTAGTTTCAGAGGGATTTTTATCAATCAAGGCCCCATCCGAAGCGGCATCTATGGAGTCCCTAACCAATGGCAACAACCTCGAATAGAAATATTGCACAATGTCTCTTTCGATTAATTGGTTATAAGGCAACCTAGCACAAAGTTCATTATACCTCTCCTAATATTCAAACAAAGATTCATTATTAAATTGCCTAGCACCATAGATTTCTTTTAAAACTGTTTGAGCTCTAGTGATTGGGAAGAATTTTTCTAAGAACCTTTTCTTAAGTTGTTTCCAAGTGGTGATGGTTTGAGGCTCTAGGTTTATAAGCCATCTTTTGGCACTACCAACAAGGGAAAAGGGAAATGCCCTAAGGTTCAATTGTTCCTCGGTTACCCCATGAGGTCTAAGGAGATCACATGTCCAAGAAAAATTCCTAAGGTGTTTATGTGGGTCTTCTCCATTGGATTCTTTAAAGATAGGTAAGTTTGAGATCAAATCTGACCTAAGGTGAAAATTGGTTGTGGTAGGTGGAATCACTGTAAACCCAAAATTTTCTTGGACTATTTTATGTTATTCTTGTGTGAAAAGAATAAAAGGAAAATGAAAATTAAGCATATATATTATATATACATATATATAATATATTTATTTTTTTAAAGTCATAAATGAAGTAAATACAAGAAAAGAAAGGAAGAAAGAGATAAGAAATAGTTTTCGGTGGATTTTGTTTTTATATACCATCCACCTCCAAATTTTATTTCTCTCCTTCTTCACCATTCTCTTCATCACTTTCCTTACCTTTTCTACAACAAAATTACAGAGAGATTTAAAATGAAATAAGAAGGTTGTGAGAGGAAGAAGAAGAAGTTGAAGAACTTTTGGTTGAAGAACAAACTTTGTAAGATTTATTTCTCTACAGTTTACTAAGCACACCTCTGGTTTTCTTTAGATTCTGAGCTACACAAACATAATTAAGAGGTGAGGTTTAATTTTTTGAAAGATATTTCATTTTCAAACAAACTTTATGAAGGAAGCTTGAGCAAATTCTGATGTTCTTTGGGTGATTTTTGACAAAGAACACAGGGCAGTGGTTTTTCTCGCGAATTTAGGAGACCTCTAGTTTTTTCTGTATTTCAGGGTGTACCGATGGAGTTAGGATCTCTATTAGGTATGGGTAGAAAGAGTATTCAATTTTCTACAACTTTTATGAAGAAACCGTGAACCAAGAATGACTAAAAATAAGTTAAATTGCAGGCACAAGTTAAAGGGATTATTGTTTATGAGATTTTGGAGTGGTTCTGTTTCGAGGGCTACCTGATATTATTCACAAAGAATCAGACTTAGATTTTCGAGGTAAGTTTTTAGAGAACCTCAAAATGAAGATTTTGACATAAAGAAATCGAATTTTGGTTAACTATTGAAAGAGTTATGATCATTGGAATTGTATGCTGTGAATCTGAAAATTTATGAGAAAATGTGGAGTATGGATTATGATTTTTAAGGATGGACTTCTTAAGCAATATCCTTAATGAATTATGTCAAGCATAA
>JBBPDI010093329.1:0-11731 GCA_037974545.1 Cucumis variabilis | reverse complement strand
AAGAAAAGACGTCAATTGTCCACTACTTTTGATAAGAGAATTAGCATAAAGAGAAGAAATGGATGGCAAATAGCCCAAAGAGTCCGGAGGATTCGACTATCAAGGGTCGTGTTGAGATTTGTACACATTATGTTGAAATTTATATCCTAAAACTCGTAGTTTGTAGTTTAAATTATATTATATTAAATAAAGTTGTTATTAAGAACTTATTATTGAAAATTGAATACTATAATCTTGGATCTAATAAACTAAGGTTCCGAGGCTATCTAATGTAGACTTAAACTTTATGTAGAGACATAAATGTGGATCAAATTCGAGTATATATAGCTCAAACAATCTACAATATATGAATAAGGTTGAACGCCTTATTTTGGGAACACTATGGATGTGGCCTACTTTGTAGTTAGTACAAACAATGTGATATTGAATCGTTCATGTAGAGACATGAAAGCGGAGGCATCATATGTATAAATTTTACATAAGACTGGAACTGTAAAATAGTCACTTTTACATTATAACACTATTGATTGTTTAAAACTGATCAATTTGATTATTGATGACTTAGGTACCTTAATCTTAATCTTGAGCTAACAATGAACTTCTGTTCATATGAAATTATCCTTAGATCTGCATAGGTGAGGGTAGCTCAAACACTGGCCCAAAAAGCCTCCCAGTTCAGAAGTAAGATGTAACGACCCGACTTTTTATACTAAGCTAAGGTCATTACTAAAAAAGATAAATATCAAAACACTTTTCTTGACAAGAAAAAACTAAAAATCTTTATAAAATTAAAATTAAATAAATGGTCGAAGACAAAATCGAAAAAACCAATAAAAATAATTTGAAAACGTGATCCATGGGTTTTAAATATTCTTTTCAGAAATAGAGATAAACAAATAAGACAAAACTTTAAATAAGGTTTCTAAAACCAAAATACTGAAAAAATGATACATAGATGCAAAAGCAAAACTAATATATAGACGTGAAAGTAAAACTGAGTCCCCATATGGCATATCATCAACCCTTCTTGTTACTCGCCAGCTTTTCAGATCCTCTACCTTTGCCTGAAATATTAAACATGAAAAAGAATGAGTATATAAAATATACCCAGTAAAGGATCCACTAGTGGTCTTGTTAGGTGTCTGTTAACTTTCCATTAAGATTTTGTAAGGAGGCACATGAAACTATCGTGTGTCTAATGGAACACACGCAATCTAGTGATCTTGAATAAACACTCTCATTTGTTGGTGACCTGAAGGAACACCTATAATATCGAATTGTAGTGATCTCATTAGACCACTCATAAACATAAACATGACAGACTGGTGGTCCCGTCGAACTCACACAGTCATAAATCTCTGAAAAGGTAGTGATCCCAAGGGACACCCATATGGGTACAACCCTAATAGACAAAGTTAAAAGAACACCCATTCATATCATGTAGCATATCATAAATATCATAACATGACATGAATATCAATCATAACGTCTTTATTATGTGATTAATATCTCATGCATCATAACATATCAATCATATCAACAATATCAATCATCAATATCAGTCATCAACACATTATGCATCTTAGCTACATCAATGCATAATAAAAAATATATGCAAGCTTTGAATTTTATATTCGTAGGTCCAGTAGTAAAATCTCTTATCTTGAGATTAGCTAAAATTCTGACTGGCAGTCAGAATTCAAATAACCCAATTCTAAAAAAAAATCAATCCTAAACATCAAGGGAAAGACAATAACTAAATTAAATAATTTAACAGTTGGCGATCCAAAAATCATCTCAAGTCAACTTACCCAAAGTTGTTGATTCCAATTAAACCTTGGTTGAAAAAATATCGTAGCTCAAATCCTTTAATTAAATTTAGTCGATTGAAGCTTCAAGTGGAAAATTCCAACTTTAAGAAACTAATTTAACTTAATTCCAAAAATAAATTTTCTTAAACTCAAAATCAATATTTGATGGGCATACCTAAAACCCAATCAAAACTTAAAAAAAAAAAAAGAAAAAAAACCAAAATAGCTCAATTGGCTTGGCTAAACAAAAGAAAGAAGGAGGTGGCTTGGCTCAAAGAGGGACATGTGCGACTTGGCTTGACTGGAAAATGGCTCGGGTGCAAAAGACGGGATAGACATCGATGTTTACAACGATGAGGAGTGGTTGGAAATTGACGCAAAAGAGGGCAGAGACGGTTGAAGGTGGTGAAGCGACGATGGTGCAAAATAGAGGAGGAGGGTGGCGCAAAATAGATAAGCACGAACCGCTTATGTCTTTGACGTGAAACGCCTTTTAGCTTAACGAAACATGACAATTGGTGACAAGGAGTTGTAATGGAATGTGGCGAAGCTTGACTTACGATGATGGCGTGTGAAAAAACCACACGACGGCACTAGGGTTTTCTTCAATAAAGAAGATGAACTTTTCTTCTTTTTTTGGTTGCACACAAATCGAAACCCAATATAATAAATATTACTATTATCATAAATTCCTTTTACTTTTTCTTTTGGTTAATTTTCATAAATATAATAAATCGACTAAATATTTATGGCTCGTGTTGTTAGACTTATTTCTAATTTGAGTATAAGAAGAAAATTTTGGTTAAGTGTTTTGAAAATTGTGTTCTAGATAAGAGGAGACATTTTTGAAATAAGACTTCACGATAAGAAGTTGGCATTTGAAAAAATCCGTGGAAAGGATTAATTGATAAAATCTTATATGTTTAAGTATAAGTCTTGCGAATAAGAAGTTAGTTCGCGAGAAAGTTTTGAGAAAAGAAGGATTTGTGGTAAGACCTATAAGTCTAAAACGTTGACAAGAGGAAGAGTCTGCGCAAGAAAGTTGAGTAGTCCGCCAGAAGGATTACACGTTAAGACCTTTGAAAGTTATGTTAGGTGAGAAGAAAGGCTTGACAAGAAACTATCAAATTTGATTTGATAGGGGTTATTGTGTAAGATTAAGAATTTAAGCATATTTAAGATAAATCTTGATTTTATACGTGTAAAGTTTTAAGTAAGAGCTGACAATTGGACAAGGATTTGAGGATGACTAATCTAGGTTAAAGAGTAGTATAAATACTAAATTTAGGTCATTAAGTAAGAGGGATTTTTGAGAAATTTTGAAGGGTTGAAGTGCTGCCATTTTGGTTTCGTGAGAAGGCTACACGAGGAAGAAGAAGAAGAAGAGATTTTTCGTTCTAAGGCTAAGTATTTGTGAGTATTTCTTTTAAAGTGATCTTTTCTTTTAAAGTATTTATATGATTTCAAACTTATTTTTAAATGTTTAAAGCATGATTGTGATTATTGCAATTTAAATGATTATAAAATGGTTTTTAAACCATTAGTTGCTTCCTTTGAATGAGCTAATTATTATGTGCATATAAGGTTAAAGGCAACCATGTAGAAAATGCTTGCATGATAGAGTGAAGTTGACCAATGTAGAAAAGGTCTACATGGTAGAGTGAAGCCAACTAATGTAGAAAAGGACTGCACTATGTTAGGCGACCTGAGCAACAAGGACAAATATGTATGTTCTTGGATGTTGTTGATATCGTAGTGTAAATGCGATGTAATGAGACTAAGGGTAGATAACGATTTGGGATCATTGATGAAAGGAATGATTGTGACTAATGTGTGTTTATTTTGCAAAATGATTTATAAAAGGGTATTGCGAAAAGGATTTTATAAAGCCTCATTAAGTATTTTAGACTTACATTTTAAAATTTTATCTTCCAGGATTTGGCGTTAGGGCCAAGTAAAGAAGAAGGAAAGTTTTTAAGACGAGAAGCTGCCAGGCGTTTAAAGCTTTAGTTTAAGTTGTAAACTTTTGATTAAGTGTTGCATTGTATTCTATGTATAAAACGCCTATTGTTAATGAAGTTAAGTTTTGAGTTATGATTTAACGTCTAAAGCATGTTTTAATGTAATTGGCATTTGAGTTAACTTCTGTTGTGTTTTGATTTTCGCTTGGTAGTATAAAAAGGAGTTGAGGTTAAGCTAAGCGATAAGACCAGTTCCAAAGTTTTAAGCTAAATCGCATCCTATTCGCATTATTTCCTACGTTTTGGTTGTTTTGCGGATTGAGGTGTGACACGTGTAACAAAATGAAAAAGTCCATGAAACTGAGCATTTTTTAAAAATATTCCAGGTTTGCCCTTCCATTTCATTATCTTTCGTCTCTTTATTTTCTGCAATTTTTTCTCTTTCCATCATCTTTTTTTCTTCTTCAGCCATTTTTTAAAAATATTTTATTTCTTTCATTTCCATCGTCTTTTGCTCTTATTCGTCATTTTTTTTATTTTTTTCAAATTGTTATTTGGTTATTTGGTTCAAGATTGTGTACCAAATATAAAAACTGTTATTTGGTTGTTTAAGATCGCTTACCAAGTATAAAATATCATAAGAAAATTATTAGAATATTAGATTGCCAAATCTATACGATCGTGTACAAAAAATAGTCAAATCTAAATGATTGTATTCCAAATATAAACGATCAAATCTAAACGATCGTGTACCAAATATAAACGACTGTGTGCCAAATTTAAACCATTTGTACCATCTTGAAAAAAATCGTTTAGATTTTGCTATCCAAATGTAAACGATCAAATCTAAACGATTGTGTGCTAAATCTAAACAATCGTGTACAAAAAATGTTGGAATTTATTTTCTAAAACTTGTAGTTTGTAATCTTATTATATTAAATAAAGTCGTTATTGATACTATAACCTTAAAGCCAATCAACTATGGACCCGAGGCTATTATTGAGTAAACTTAAACTTTATGTAGAGACATAAATGTGGAGCAAGTTCGGTATATAACCTAAATAGTCTATAGTATATGAATACGGTTGGACCTTATTTTGGGGACACTATGGATGCGACCCGCTCTGTAGTTAGTACAAATGATATGATCCTAAATTGTTCATATAGAGACATGGAAGTGGGGGCATCCTATGTCAAGAGTTTACATAAGACTGAAACCATGAAATAGTCGCTTTTAGATTATAACACCGTTGACTTTAATAATATCGACTATTTCGTTTATAAATATCCAATGAGCTAACTATGAACTTCTATTCACATGGAATTATCCTTAGATATACATAGTGAGGACAACTCAATGGCACTGGCCCAATAAGCCTTCCATTTAAGGGATAAGATCGGGTGGATAGCAAGGAACATAGGGTGCAACGTGAAATTCACTCATAACTATTTTAGGGATAGTAGATAGGTTGTTCCCTTAAGGACTGAATCCAAGTTTGAATAATGAGCCTCACCCTCTCATTACCCAGAAAGGGATTCGGTTTATAGGTTGGACCTTAGACCAATTATTCAATAGTGGATCAATGGGACTTAAGGAGCAAGATGTAGTCTTGTGGGTAAAATGATACTTTGACCTAGCCAAGGTTAGAAATAACTTGTGAAGCATTAACTTACTTATCATGGTTATATCACATGGACACAAATATCTCTATAGTGAGGGGAGTGCAACTATAGGACTGTAGTGGAATAACCCATTAGTTAATGAAAGTTGATTAACTCGGTGTAAAGAGTTTAGCTAGTTAATCTTTGATCATTGGAGCCCATGATCTATAGGTCCATTAGGTTTCCTCGCTGGCTCACAAAGAATCAACTTAGAACATTATGATGGAATAATTCGAATTGTTCGAATTAGGTAAAGAGAAATAAACAAACGAATATATTTGATATAGTCATCAACTTTAAGTTTAAGAAAGTGTTTTATATTTAAATTTGATTTTAAATATTAAAATATGAATACATATCATAAAAAGCTATGAATTGATGAAAATGGTCAAAATTATAAATGTCAAAATATTGACTTTTGACTTTGAGAAGTCAAACTTTGACCAGCTTTATATGCAAATATGATTTGAATTTCAGAGAAATAAATTTGGATTCATGCTCGGAAGATCAAAATTAGTCAAGACAGATAAAATGGTAAAAAGTCAAAATGTTGACTTTCGACTTGGAAAAGTCAAACTTTGAATTTGATGTAAATGTCAAATTACCATATTGCCCTTAAACTAATTTAATTAATAACACTTGTTGAGATTTAGTAAGCTTATCACTTGCATGTGATATACAAGGGGCTTATTGCATGCAAGACACCTAGCCGACTAATAGTTAGTGGAATGCCACGTGTTGAGATAAAGAAATCTCATTACATGTATGTAGTTTGTTTGAAAAAGAGATTATTGAAAATGAGAAAGAAGACTCTTGGTTTTTGCTAAGAGAATTATTTTGTAATTAGGAATTACAAAATAAACAAAAAAATTCCTTTTACTCTCAACAAAAATCTCTAAGCTAAGTTCTTCCTCAAAATTCAATATCTCTCTCTAATTCCTTCATTGAACGGGTTTCACAATCCGGTTCTAAGTTTGAATAATAGCAGGTCAACACTAGTGGTAGTCCCAGCTTTGAGTTCGTGAGAAGATTTTGAAGAGTTCGTGTAGAGACTACGAAGAGTTCTTGAGGAGATTACAAGGAAAGAAAGCATTAAAGGTGAGTTTTTTCAATTAATCCTATCTTTGTTACAAATAGGGTTGAAATGCATGTTAACTACTAAATTGTTTAGTTGTAATTAGAGTAAATTTTAATCCTTATTTTGCATATGTCTACCGTTTCCATAAAAAAATCTTGATAAAATCGTTTAGATTTGACTACCCAAATTTAAACGATCAAATATATACGTGTTCGAAGGGAATTTCTGGAGAAATTTAATTTGTGGAGTTGAACTTGAGTTAATGTTGTATTTGGTGCGATATTGTTCGATTTTAAGAATTTGATCCTCAGACTCTCTCTCGATTGGATGCTTACGCTCGATTTGAGGAAGCAGTGCACGTGATGTTCTTGAAGTTAGAGTCTTGGATGAAAGTTTGTATCTTCAAAGAAGCTTCAATCTTCGAGAACAATTGGGTTTAGGAGTTAAGTAGTCTTCTAACTCTTGGAAGAATTCTCTCTAGACCTTCTCGACTCAAAAGTTTTCAACCTTTACAAATGAGGAGAACTCCTCTATTTATAGAGTTCTCTAGTGGGCTTTATGGGTTTGAGCCTGGTTGGTCCATGGACCAGATCCATGAGCTCAACCACATGGATTTAGGTCATATTTACCATTTGAGCTCAATTAAGCTTATTTTTGGGTTCAATTGAACTTAGCCTAAGTAAATAATATTTAATTGAACCGAAATAATTAACTTGATTCAACAGTTATGATGAAAACATGTGACATTATCAGAATTGACCAATTTATGTTTTCCATTTGAATTTGGGACACATGTCAATTTTTTTAATTAGTTCCTAATTCAATTATTTGCACCTTTTTATCATTAATTTAATAAATGATGTGGCAATTTGTGATTGTTCTCAAAATTTTCTATTCAACAAATGTCCCATTTTTGAGATTTATGCACGTATATGATTGAATGAATCTCGAAAAAGATAAATTTAAAGTTAAAATACGAGCATTTTTTTGCTCAATTAAACATATCAAATCAATCAAACCATCAATTTAGTACATAAGTTTGATTTAAATTTGAAATAAGGGTTGGAATATGACCTTAATTAATTTGAAAAACAAGTTCAAGGTTTTATCCACAATTTAATTTGATTTGAGGATAAAAATTTAAATTTGATTTTTTAAATAAAATTTGGAACATAACCAAAATTTTAATTTTGAAATAAGAATGAAGTTTCTACCATACCTTAATTTGTCTTGGGATACACAAGAATTTGGAATGGTCAATTTTAATTTGAGATAAAAATGAGCCCTCAATCTTCAGATAAAGGTGAATTTATGGCTCCGATTTAAATTTGAGATAAAAATGAGGTCATATATGCAAGTTAATTTGACTTGGATTTTGAACCCAAATTTTAATTTTAAAATTGTATTTTTTTTGAAAATGTTGAAATATTTGAATATTTTAATTATCTCAAAAAATTAAATTCAAGATTTATCCCAAAACTGAAATAATTTAAAGTAAGATAAGATAATTGGATTATTTTTCTATTTTAAATATTTAAAATAAGATAAGATAATTAGATTATCTTTTCTTTATTATTAAAAAATTAAATATCATTTTCAATTCTTTTAGAAATTAGATTTGTTATAAAAAATGATTAAATATCATTCCTAATCCTTTTAAGAATTGGATTTGGTGGTCTTATAAATAGACTCACACCTTAATCATTTATTTCTCATCTAACAAAAGAAAAGTATGAAAAACATCTCTTCTTCTTTTTTTTTTTCTTGTTGTTGATGTTTTTTTTACTCTTGCCTTTTTTTTTTTCAGAAGCTAAAGGTAAGGACTTCTTCTTCTTACTTTCTTTTTTTTTTGCAATCCTTTTAGGAATTGGATTTGCTGGTCTTATAAATAGGGGATGATCAAGCTTTTGCTGTCAGATCCACCTCCTAGTAGGAGTGATCGAACATTTTGTTCTTCTTCATTGTCAGTGATCAAACTTTTTCTAGGGGACGATCAGGCTTTTGTCATCAGATCCACCTTCCTAGTAGGAGCGATCGAGCTTCTCAGTTTTGCTTCGTTGTTAGCGATCCAACTTCTTCTAGGGAACGATCAGACTTTTGCCATCAGATCTACCTTTCGAGTAAGAGCGATTGGGCTTCTCGATTCTGCTTTGTCGTCAGCAATGTAACTTCTTCTAGGGGATGATCAGATTCAAGTTCAAATAATGATAAAGTCAAGCCTTCAAGTTTGACTCTATCAGCTACAACACATGGAAGATAAAGATGATGATTCTCTCGACTTCGATACATGAAAGAAGATGAAGATGAATTCTCTTAACTGCAACATATGGGAGAAGATGGAGATGAATCCTCTTGGATGTGACACATGAGAGAAGATAAAGATGAATCCTCTCGGCTGCAACACATTGAGAGGATGGAAATGAATCCTCTCAGCTGCGGTACATGGGAGAAGGTGAAGATAAATCCTCTCTACTGCGATAGATGGGAGAAGATGATGATGAATCCTCTCGGCTATGACACATGAGGGAAGATGAACATGAATCCTCTCGCTTGCAGCACATGGGAGAAGATGAAGATGAATCTTTTCGGTTGCGACACTTGAGAGAAGATGAAGATGAATCCTCTCGATTGTAACACATGGGAGAAGATGAAGCTGAATCCTCTCGGCTGCGACACATGAGAGAAGATGAAGATGAATCCTCTCGGCTACAACAAATTGAAGTTAAGGCAGAGGTAGAGCTTTAGCATTGTAGGTATATTCTTAAAGAGGTAGAGGCGGTGCTACACCGTCATCGTCATCTTGGATAGGCGAATGTTGAGTTGCACGATCGTCGTCCTCTCGAAGCTACATCATCGACGAAGCTTTCAAGTTTTAATGTAAGGAGGCGTCAAATGAATCCTTCAAGCTTGAATATGAGGAATCATCTATAAAGCCTCTGAGCTTGATTTTAAGGCTCCTTTTTTGCGTGCACTCAACTTGGATATAGTCTTGCACAAATTAGTGTACATCTTCAATTTATTCCATCACATTATTACTAAGGATAAACATCTTGGATTTAGGGATTTGCCCCCAATTTGTTATGATTCCCTAGTAGAGATGAACATCTTTTAAAGAAAAGAATCAAGCCATGACGTAGTTCAAGTTTTTTTTTACTGGACTGTACTTAAAGTTTTGTTAAAGCTGCCTACGTACCATTTATAATATAGGGATCAAGTCATAACGTAGTTCAAGTTTTTTTTTACTAGACTGAACTTAAAGTTTCCTTTAAGTTTCCTATGTACCCTTTATAATATAAGGATAAAGTCATAACGTAGTTCAAGTTTGTTTGTTTCGTTTTTTTTTTTTGCCATTTACCTTTTAAGCTCTTGTGGGTTAGAAGCACTATGCAGTTTAGGCTCTCGCGATAAGGAGCTTCACATATTTAACAGCTCATATTCCCATCAAAGATTTGTTCACCTTCTTTATTTGTAGAGTTGGTTAATATAATAACTCTTGGCTTCATTTTCAAGGAACCTTCTGTATTTATGTCAACAGACAATTTCCTCTTCATCCGTGATGGGACACGACTATAAATCTCATTTTTCTTGTTTTTTTTTACGAAATTGTTTTGCCTTCAAGTTTTCATCTCTTGTTCGTGTTGACCACTTGACATCTTTAGACGATCAAAAGCAAATGTTGAAGGTTAATCTTTCTTCAATGTGAAGATACTTAGCCTTTTGAAAGCTGAAGTTCGAGTGGAAGTAGACATTGGACATTGGTTTACTTCTTCTTTCATGGCCATACTCAATCTTTGAAATACTGAAGATCAAGTAGTTGAAGGCTTGATACGATCAAAGACAGAAGAAATTTGCTTAATTTCATTTGAATTGTCGATTTCTTCAGAAGATGCATAATTGTTATCAATTTTTTTTATCCTGACAATATGACATGCAGTGACTTCTAATACTTCCTTTGGATGATCATCAAGGAAGCTTCTTGGGAGGAATTCTGTCAAAGTTATCGATCGTCGAGGTTAGAAGAAGTTCTCGTCTTTTCCTTTGATAGGCTTAGACTTTCACATCTTCTTGTTTCTTTTCTCCTTTTTATGAGAGCTGCTTCCTTTTTTGAATGGAATTGTGGGACTTTGTTTGAATGGAATTTGATTCTCCCTTTTTACAAGTGACGACTATCCATCTTTCACAATCATCTTCAACAAATTTTTCTTTATTTTGAGAGTCTGTTGTCATGATCTTTTGTTGGAATCGAACAAGTATAAGTTCGAAAGTCCCAAACTGAATCAAGCTTTTCCATTGATCATAAGGTAACGTTGATGTCAGAACACTTGAAGTCATCTAAACTCCAACATGATTCGTTTGAGCTACTTCATCCATATCCAACTCTTTCTTCTTTTCACGAGTCAACTTTAGAATCAAATCCTTCAACACGAAACACTTTTCAACAGAATGACTAATGACCCGATGGTACTTAAGGGGCATATGGGCCCTAGTTTATCACTATTGGGTTAGGGTTAAAAAAACCCAACCCTTGTTTGGGGCCCAATTTATGTAAACCCTAGTTTTAGGGTTTTCATAATACCCCTAAATCCTTTTCACACTTGCCATAACCCTTCCCTTCACTCTGTCATAACCCACTTAGTCCCCCGATTTTTTCTTAATCCGTGTTGTCTTCTTCCTCTTTCTCCTTTCTCTCTTCGTTTTGTCTTTCCCTTTCCTCTCTCTGCGGTTTCTTCTTTTTCTTTCTTTTATGCATTGTCTTCTTTCCCTTTCTTCTCTGCTTTTTCTCTTTTCCTTTCTTCTCTCCATTTTCATCTTTCCCCTTCCCCTCTCCATTTACTATCTCTGTCATTATTCATTTTTCTTTACTTCCTCTTTTTTTAGTTTATGTTCAAGATTTATAGTTATTATATGAAATTACTTTGTTTTGTGTCAAATAAACGGCAATAGCGGGCAGCTCGAGAAGTGGTTCATATTGGGATTGACCTATTGGGATTTGGACTTATGGTTAAACATGATTTTCTTGACAATTTTGTTTGTGAATTAGAAGCCATTTCTTGAAAAGCAAAGAGTGAGAAAGATGCTGTGTTTGGAGCTCTTTTTGTTGAGATTATTGGGTTTTGAATATTCATAATGTGGAGTTTTATAGATGGTGAAAAATGGGTATCAAAAGAATTTGCTTTCCTAGGAATTTTTTAGTACAATTATATTTGTGTTTTGTGTAA
>JBBPDI010093312.1:0-11731 GCA_037974545.1 Cucumis variabilis | reverse complement strand
CGATTTAGCCCCTTTTCGCGACACAGCGCCTCACCACGTCGCGGAAAGGTCCCATCATATTTTATTTATTAACTCTACCACGACGTGAGGTAGATGTGCGTTGCGAAACGGTCTTTACGGCGACATGTCGCTCTCTACGTCGTCAAAGGTGGTTTACCCCAACGCTTGTTTTTCGCGACGTCTCTTTATGCGTTGCGAAAAGTCCATATTCTTGTAGTGAGTTGGGTCACAGAATTTTAAAACAATTTCATAAAGTCTCTAGTTTTTTTAAGTATTCTGAATTGTACTGTTTGAGTTAGGAGCTCTTTTTGGTATGGTTAGAAATCTTGTAAAATTTCCTACAACTTTCACGAAGAAATTGTGAACTAAAAATGAAGGGAAGTAAGGTTAAATTCAGGATCAAAATTGGAAGTGAGAAGAGATGTGATTTTACCTTACCTATGTTTTAGATGAATTTTGTGTTAATTCGTAGGAAATCTCATTTTCATTCCTTCAAGTCAGTTGTAGAGGATTCCAAAATGAAGATTTTGATATAAAGTACATAATTGTTTATTAAGTATTAAAGAAGTTATGAGTAGTTGAAGTTAGCTTGTTGAAGCAGAAATTTTTTTGAAAAAATATGGAATAAAGGACCCATTGAGCTTGAACTAAGTTGGATGCTCATTGGGTTAAGTATCGAGATTTTGGGTTTAAGGGTTCGTATGTTAAATGTTTAGTCTAATCTTAGGCACTTTGTAGATTCAAGGACATTAGAAGCATCAAATAGATTTTAGCGACCTTACGAAATATTTTTGTAATTAATTGTAGCCTCTTATCATATAAAGATATTGATATGACCTTAATCCTTATATTTTAGGCCAAATTAAAGTGGGAAGAGCATACAATCCTAGGGGATCGAGTCGTTGACTATGAGTGGCTCATTTTCAAGCTTTCTTTATACTGACACATGCTGTCTTAGGATATCATTAGGAAATTACATGGTTTAAACTTGTTATACCTATATTTTTGTAACGCCCGAGATTAGGAGGGAGACATAAATGAACCGATACCACATCTGAATGAGAGGAATCCTGAGGACATGAAAGTAATGTTAAGAAAGACTTAAAAGAATTAAAAGTTAATTCCTATACTAACAAGGTGCATCTTCCTTTTCGGTGGCTCGATTATAGAAATTTCAAAGTTAAGCGTGCTTACCTTGGGGTAATTCTATATTAGATGACCTCTTGGAAATTTTCCTAGGATACATGTGAGTGAGGACAAAGCATGTTGAAAGGACTCGTGTTGGTTTGCGGAGATAACTTTCACTCTAATAAGCCTCTAAGGAAAGTAAGGATGATGTCGTTAGGTCGCAGGGGATGCATGGGAATGTCAAAGATTCGGATTCCAAATCCTGGTCCTAATCTTGAGCTTGGGCCGTTACAATTTTCATTTATGTTTAAACGATGAATTTACTCATAATGATTTCAAGAATATGTTGATTAGAATTACTTTATGAAAATGTGTTTTATCATCATCTTTGGCTTTTAAGCACAAAATATGTGATTTATGAATGATGGTGACTTACCCACAAGCTACGTGAATGTATTTCTGTAGCGCCACCTATGGTTGTTAGGGGGTTTTGGGGTTGAAAGAGGCCATGACTGGAGATCCGAGAACCTGAGCCTAGGTGAGAATATGGATGAAGGATTGAAATATGGCTTCGAACCTAGTTTAACCCATGGTGAGTGGCTTTATATGCACATAGGAGTAGAAATAGAGGTACGAATATTGTGGTAGATGCTAAGTGTGCATGAGCTCCGATTGGCCGTGTATTTCCTTGTGGATGTGGATCACGTGTGAGCTATTCCAAATCGTGTAGTTAGTATGCTATCATGGTCGGATTGGATGGAGGTTACTATCATGACGGGTACTAAATATACGTGAGCTAGCTGTGGCCGCATGATTCTTTGATCATGCTTGAGCTACTTTTGATCGTATGTTTAGACGACTTTTCATGATCGGATTTGACTACGGGATTGTTGATTGGCTTGTTGGATATGTGATGATATCACTTTAGTTAATATTTCATTATCGATGCATATTTACACATTTTGTTGAGAATGTTTTATGAGTTTTTACATCTATTTACTTACCACTCACTGAGCTTCGACTTACATTTTCAATGTTTTCTCCCCCCCCCCCCCCAGGCAGTGACCCAGGACCAAGCGTTCTTGTAGATCATTTTTTTTAGGTATATAGTTTAAACTTTTGTTTTATCTAGAGAGGCACTATGAACTCGTGTTTTGGAAGACTCCTCAATTAGTTTGCATTCTTTTTGTATGAAATACGTAGTTTGTACCTTAAATTCTACTCAAAGTTTTGAAACCGTCTGGATGTGTGTGGTGAGACACAATGGTTGTATGTAGTATCTGAAGCCTGATATTAATTTTATAGAAGTGGAAACATTTTTTTTTCAAGTGTGGCTACCCCATATTTTAAGGGAGGTGCTACCGAAATTTTTATGGAATTCTATTTAAAAAAAGGTGTTTTAAGATTTTACGTTTCAAAAGAATGTTTTAAGGAGTAGATTCGCACCACGATCTAGTTTAGAAAAAAATTCTAGAACGGGGTGTGACATGTACTCATCAAAGTTTTTCAATTTATTATATTTAATATACTACCTTTCATACATAATCACTATTGTTTCAAACATAACTTATTATTTATTACATATAATATGAATATTTGAAATAAAATATATAAATCAATTTAACAAATTGATAGCATAACCTTTCACTAATAAAATATGCAATGTAGTATTTCATATATACTATTCATAAACAAATTTAATATTCAATCACTTTTTCATACAATTTTCTGGATCTTCACTTCTTTCATCAAAGTCCCTACATTGCAAACAACTAATGTTTTAATGACATTTATTACATATACTTATCATAATTTTTTCTCATTAATGTTCATGTAAACGCAAACAACTTTCATACATTATTACTCTTGTTTCAAACATAAACAATGTATTAGTTACTACGTAAGATATGAATATTTAAATAAAATACATAAACAAATTGATATAAGAATCTTTCATTCACAAAATATATACCGTATTATATTCAATATATAAAAAATAATGCAAAACGAAAGAAAGAACGAACGAAGAGTGAGATTGGAAAGTGACAGATAGATTGGGAGGAAAGAATTTTTTAACAAAATCACCAAAAGAAAAATAATTCAGGGACAATTTTTATTATAATATTACCACAATAGAATTAACCATTTATCATATTTACATAGGATATCTAATAAATGCAAATATCAATCATGATCCACTTTCCATTTTCTTTTTTCTATTTTTTAATGTATTATTAATAATAATAATGGGTAAATTGGTTATTTGGGTCTTATATTTGTGTAAAATATTAGTCAATTTAGGACATTTCTGAAAATTTTGGGTCAATCTTGTAATATGGTGTACCATTTTAGGTCATCTTAGTTAAAGACTCGATTTTTTCATAAATGTCCTAAATGTACTAATATTTTACACAACTATAGGGCCAAAATGACAAATTTACCCATCTTTATTATCAATAATATATTAATAAAAAAAGAAAAGTGGATCATGATTAAGATTTGCACTTACTAGATATTCTATGTAAATATGGTAAGTGATTAATTCTATTATTGTTATATTATAATTAAAAGGAGAATTTTTTAAAAAAAAACAAATTTGACAAATTACGTACAACCTATAGCAAATTCTACTATCGATAGTCATTGATATGTTATAGTGATAGAAGACTATCATTGATAGAATCCAGAATTTTGTTATAGTTTGTAAATATTTTAATTTATTATGATAATTTTAAAAATGCCCCTAATCAAAATTACCCCTTAATTATTTTTCTTTTGGTTATTTTGTTAAAAAAAAATTCTCTCCTGATCTGTCTCTCACTTTCCAATCTCTCTCTGTCCATTCTTTCTTTCGTTTTGTATTCTTTTCATACATTCCACGTAATTATAGTATATATTGAATAGTACGGTGTATATTTTATGAATAAAAGGTTATGATATCAATTTGTTTATGTATTTTATTTAAAATGTTCATAGATCTTACGTAGTGAATAAATGTTATGTTTGAAACAATAGTGATTATGTATAAAAATTGTTTATGTTTACAAGAACATGGATGAGAAAAAATTATGATGAATATATGTAATATATATGCTATTAAAATATTAGTTGTTCTCTGGTATATGTAACGTTAAGGAAAACTGAATATGTTTGCGATATAGAGACTTTGGAATTGAAAAGATCCAGTGAATTTGTATGAAGAAGTGATTGAATAGGGTGAATATGTTAAATTGGTTTATGAATAGTATATATGAAATTATTATTGCATATTTTATGAATGAAAGGTTATGTTATCATTTTGTTAAATTACTTTATGTATTTTATTTCAAATAATAAATTATATTTGAAACAATAGTGATTATGTATGAAGGGTAGTATATTAAATATAATAAATTGAAAAACTTTGATTAGTACAGTACATGAAAGTTTATGGGAAAATATGGAAATAAAATAATTGAAGATCCAGTGAATTGTATGAAGAAGTGATTGAATAGGGTGGATATGTTAAATTGGTTTATGAATAGTATATATGAAATTATTGTTGTATATTTTATGAATGAAAGGTTATATTATCATTTTGTTAAATTAGTTTATGTATTTTATTTCAAATAATAAGTTATATTTGAAACAATAGTGATTATGTATGAAGGGTAGTATATTAAATATAATAAATTGAGAAACTTTGATTAGTACAGTAGATGAAAGTTTATGGGAAAATATGGAAATAAAATAATTGAAATAAAAACTGGAATTTGAATATTTCAAATAAAAGTTTGAAACAACATACTAAAAATCTAATAATAAGAAAAAATCAGTTCAATAAGAAAAACTTGCATCCTTTTCGGTGATGGCCAACACGTCCACAACGGCTATATTTAACGCATCTTTTGAACTCTATTTAAAAGGAATTCTAATATTCTTTGGTCGACCAATTTAACGTTTTACATTCGGTGGGAGGATCACAATTTCAATTTCTTTATTATTAAATATATCACTACAACAAAAATGATATATTACGAAAGTTGCATACATCCTAATTTGAAAGGAGGGAAGAAAAAACTGTCATAAAATGTCAAAATTTGCGTTTTTGGTGGGAAAAGGAGGAATTTTTCAGATTTGAAGAATTCATGTTTAAGTGTCATAAATTTATGACAATTTTTAAATGTCATCAAATAATTATTTATTTTAAATTAAATGAAAAGAAATAAAAAAAAAGAGGGGAGATGGAATCTTCTCCGTGAAAGCCCTAACAGAGTCCCCTCTTTGACACTGTTCAATATTCTATCCCATTTTGCTTTTGTGCTGCTTGTTCATACTCTTCTTGCGCCATCTTTGTCATAGATTGTTGTTGAAACTGCTAGTTACTGTGGATTGCTTTAGTGCTACTCTACCTCGTCATGGTATACTCTCATCTTTCTTTGTTACAAGTAACCATTTGCACTAATGACTGGAATATGCGTATTGTAGATTGAATATTGCATCTTCATTTTCATATTTTCTTGTTTCTAATGGCCATTGGTTATGGTTATCTTTATATCATGTGGACGTTTGCTACTGAGTATGGTTTTCAAAACTGCATTACTCTCAACTATTATTGTTGGTGCTCATACTTCTAGTGTGAGCTCATTAGTCATCATTTAGACTGGTTAGTTATAGGCATTTTCCCCCTTTTTTGTTGTGCTAAAAAATGTATACCCCACTATATTTTTTTTTCTGCAGTTTTTCTTTTTCTACAATGATAGAGAATATATCTATGATCGAAGAACATGGGAAGCTGCAAAGATATCGTACAAAATTGGGATGATATGTGACATGTGTGGGATCTATTTCAACGAACTCAAGGAAAGATTTTCTAGCACTTAAATTCCCATTTACTACCTACTTTGAGTTTTATACATTTTTTCCATGGACAAATCATAATGTTGCGCTAAAATGCCTTTGTGTTTTCTTTCAATATTATTTCAATTTCATTTGCTCAATTTAATGAGTTGGGTCAATTTAACCTTACAGGCTAAGACCATGTTTAAGAAGTACAACTTTTATGGGGTCTTCATTCAAATCCAAGTAGTTTTAACTTTATATGCTCAAAGTGCTTATAAAGATGAATTGAAAGTTAAAATTGTGCTTAGTTATTTTTCTGAACCTGTCATCTTTTTCCACTATTTTTCTTTCTCAATTTTTTTCTTATAGTTTTCATCTAATTTTTTACTTAATTTTTTCTTTTTGTGCTGGCAGGTTTACTGGCTGGATTAGTCATCGACTCTGATAATGGTGTCACTTATGTGGTAAACAATTTACGTACTTGAGAGATTTAAAGGTATAGTTCTAAGGGTTTTTTTTCTCTCTTTTTCATTTTCTTTATTTTTTAGCTTTCTAATAAATCAATGAGTTTTTGTTGATGGGGTTAATTCTCTGCTTTCAGATTATGTATAGATATTGTGTTGCTAAAAGTTGAGATTGTCAAGCTACTTTTACCCACTGTAGTTGTAAATTTAGCTAGAATAAAGGATTTGGATATTCATCTTCAAAACTAATTTTACTTCAGGTTTTTTATTGTTTATTTGTCATGAGATTATTGGTGTTATATTTTTCAATGTTGCTCTATTTTGTAGGTTTAATCATGCTCTAAGGTTAGTTGCTAATATTATACAAACTTCACATATATGGCTTTGTTTTGTTGTTTAATTTGTCTTCTTTTATAGACAAAATATCTTCATTTTCGAAACTGGCCTGTCAAATGGGAGTGGTGTCAGGATCTCCAGTCTTTTATATTTGTATTTGAGAGAATTAGCGGTCTTGTATAATAAATTAAGGACAGAACGATACGTTTCTTTATTTATTTCATGATAGTTGGTTTTGCAGCTAATGTAACTGTGGTCCATCACTAATAGTACTTAAATGTATTTTCCATTGATTGACAACATCTTATTCTTATTCTTTTTATATTTTTTCGTGCTTGCTACAGAGTAAAATTTTATGTGACTGTCTGCTATATTCAAGTTGTACTCTCTTTAAGTGAGTTGTACTCTCTTGCATTGTGATGTATGCTTATATTCATGTTGTCTTTGTAGGTTCAACTAGAGCCGACAACTTCATGAGTTTTCCTTCAAAGAAGTTTATCTAGACCATCAAAATACACTAGCTAGTATGGTTTAAGAAACAACGAATATTTTCAGAGATGAAGGCTTACCAGTTGGTTGTTTATGCTTGTGCATAAAATCATGTTATATGTATTCTAATGGTATTTACACTAGTTTTGATTAAGGGCTGGAATTCCATACTTTTAAATTATTCAAACTTGATTGGAAATGTATGAATATTATAAAGTGTATTATAGCGTATATATATTAAAGTGTCGACTATTTGTTTTTATATGAGTGTGATGTATTATAACATTATTGTCATTCAAATGGTTCGTGCAATGGCGGAGCGACAAGAAGAACATGAAAAAACTGTAGTAATTGAGAAATTTGCAACATGAAAAAAATGTCATAATATCTGAATTTGTGACATTCCTTAATAATCATCAATATTAAACAATGATAATTTTTTTATAAAAAAAACTGTCACAATTGCCTATCTTTGATAGAAAAAAATATCGTCAATAGCGAAACATTGACATTTGATTTTATAAAAAAATGTGTCATGATTGACATATATTTGATAGGAAAAAATTGTCATAAAATATGAATTCGTGATATTTTTTAACTGTCGTCAATTTCGAAAAGATGACATTTATTTTTATAAAAACTGTCACGATTGACATATCCCTGACATTTACAAAATGTCATAATAAACGAATTTGTGACATTTTTTTAACTGTCGTTAATATGCAAATGATAACAATTATTTGTTGTCATAATATAAAATGACAATTATTTGTTGTCATAAAATAGTAACTAATGACATTTATTTTCTGTCATGAAAAAAACTTATTACAACAGTTTTCAAAAACTGTCATGGAAGGACTTTCCACAACAGGCGATACTATGACTGTAAATAACTGTCACAGATATTGTTCGCGATAGAAAATAACTGTCGTTGTAGACCATTTTTGTTGTAGTGTATGTAGTAGTATATATGTAACAAATCACAGATCATAAATGTATTATGCAGTAGTATGTATGTAAAAAAATCAAAGAAAATACTGATCGGCTAAGAAAAAAATACAGAAAAATACTGAACTAAGTAGGTCTTACTTTATATATATAGTTGTATATAATGATGAAATGATTTATGTATGATCAAATATATGTGTAACAAATCACATAAGATATATATATTATGAAGTATTATATATGTAACGATTCAAAAAAAATATTGAACCGTTAGATAGTATGTGTATGCAGTGGTATATAAATTAAGTGTTAAAAATTATAGAACTAGAAAAAAAAATTGTGAACGTATTATCCAATATATGCAATAGTATATATGTAACAAAACACAAAAATTTACTTCAAAATATACAACACCATATGTCTAAAAGAATAAAAAAGATACATAACGCATATCATATAATTTGTGTATGTCCAACATGACAAGAAGATAAATCGAAGAAGAAATGACAAATTTCTTGAGGAGAAAAACTATTAAATATTATACGAAAAAAAAGAATTAACGAAAAAAATAATACTAACCAATTCAAAATCGTCAAATTGGAAGCAAAGAAGAAAGAACAAGTTTATTTTTTTTATAGAAATCGAAAAAAAAAGAGCAACATGTTGATGATGAAATAGAAAAATAATTTTGGTTTATGATTTAAATTGAAAATAATTATTACCATATAATTACAATAATTTATAGGGGCATTTTTAAAAATAGCAAAATAAATTAAAATATTTATAAGTTATAGCAAAATTTTGGATTCTATCAATGATAGTCTTCTATCACTATAGCATATCAATGACTATCATTGATAGAATTTGTTATAGGTTGTAAATATTTTGTAAAATTTTCTATTTTTGAAAATTTCTCTAATTTATACCATATTTAAATCATAAACAAGTAATAACTATTACATTAATAAATATAAATATATATGATATAATAATTAAGGAAGTTAAAAAATTGATATAATAAAGGGATAGTTGCAAATTTAGCAATTAGATTCAAAATAATTAAGTATATAGTAATAATTTAAAAAATTTGCAAATATAGCAAAATTTGTTAAATTCTATTAATGATAAAAATCTATCACTGATAGACCATGTTGCAAATATTGGTCTATAGTGATAGACGATGCCAGTCTATCAGCGATACCAGTCTATCAGAGATAGTTTTGATATATTTTAAATTTTTTTAAATGTTGCTATATCCTTAATTATTATTCCTAAAATCGATATAAATTATAATTACCTTATAATTAAATTATGTGGTTGATAATCAAGGATAAATTCTTTAAGATTTTCGAAAATATCAAAAAATTATTTAAGATTTACAGATATAATTTATTTTTAAATAATTAAATGAATGTTAAAATTGTCCTAAAATAACACGATTTCCTAGTTTATATAATAATTGATAAATTATGACATTTATGAAATATCATAGATAATTTAGGTTTTTCCTCAAAATTTTTCTTTTTGTTTTTCGACTTTGGACTCACTGGAAAAAAAGCAAAAAATATAAGAAAATTTTAATTTTAATTAATAAAATAGCAAATTTATAGAGAAAAAAAATGTTGCAACAATGTCTTAAATGCCCATACCTAAGTGAAAAACTTGCATCTCAAATACAATTATTCAACAAACCACAAATATCTCATAATTAACTCAAACTCCTAAAAGACAATGATTACATATATCCCCTAATTTTTTTCCTATGAACATAATCAAATTAATTAACACCTATCAAAATTTTAATTTTCTCCCAAAAGCCGAAAATTATCACCATCAAAGCTTCGTCCCCTTCAAACCTTTAAAGCCTTCCAGTAGTTGCAGAAACGATTGAAGCTTCCAAATTAGAATTTTCATACACTAAGAACAGAGCAAAGTATTTTCTTCTTGTCGAGTAGCTTCTTCATCAAAACGTAATTTGCACTACCACCAAAATAAAATTTTTTAAAATAAAAAAATATGAACAAAGGTAATTTACGCTGAAATTATGGAATCTAATCTAAAATATAATCAAATTGTTATTAAAAATATATATTATGTATTATTTAATAAAAATTATCGATATTGTTAATAAATTGTTTAAAATATAACAAACTCGAAAATCTTATAGATATATTTGACATTATTATAGGGGAGGTTGCTGCAATCTTGTCTAGCAACAAATAATAAATTTAGTTAGGATTTATCAAAATTGAAAGGTGTGTGCAAAATACAATGTCTCTGTGAAATTTACGATATCTTGCCTCATCTTAGAGCCATTCAAGCGTACTATACTTGGAATATATGAATTATCCTATAACCAGAGGTACTAATAGATATTCCAACATGCAACAATCCAAATGCATTAACGTTAATAATCTCCGTGTCATGAAGTGAATTTTGAGATATAGGAACTTCGTTGTTCAAATACGAGGTATTTCCAGCCACACCAGCCGATGGTCAACAACCACAAGTAAATCATACATTTTAAAATAAAAAATGCACATTTTCAGAATATTTTTAAAAAGTAGACATAAAAAACATACATTTTAAAACTTAAAATGGAAAAAAACATGAATATTGATATTTCAAAATAATATTAAAAATGCAAATACTCAGACTATTGCTCTACAAAATTTTAAAATAACGAATGCATATCGATTTTAATATATATTATTTATTATTTTTTTAAAAATATATAACTGCCACCAAAATAGAATTTTTAAAATAAAATACAATATATAAATATATATTTATGAACCCTAAACGTTATTTGCATTGAAATTTAAGGAATCTAATCTAACATATAATCTCGAGGGATTGAGTTTTTTATTGTGAGTGATTTATAATTTTAAGTATTGCATTATAAATCTAAATATGTTGTTATAGTACACCATGATTGTGAAATTTTGCACTATGATTGTTTTATGAACTAATATGTTAGAAGTGTTTTCAAAATATGATTTCTGGTTTTCATGAACTTTTATGTTTTGGAAATATGGTTGAACCAGAACTTATTAATTATGATTTTGATGACAACTAGTTTAAAAGAATACCTTTTGATCTGTTATTAAACTTGGATGGTTTGAATGGAAGATTATTTTAAAATATATGTTGATGTTTAAGGATTGAAAATGACTTTATGAAACTGTGTTTCTGACCATGTTTGGCTTTTAAACATAAAATATATGATTTTTATAAATGTTTGTGATATCCTAAAGGCTACGTGAAGTGTTTTCGTAGTGCCACCTATGGTTGTTAGAGGATTTTGGGGCTAAAAGAGGTCGTGATCGAAGACCTGAGAACCTGAGTGATAACTTGTAGAGATACAAGTTATTGTAGCATTTTGAGTAAAATAATGATGTAACACCCCGAGCTCTAAAGTAGTGCCACCTAGGTGTTGGATTGTATAACTTAACTGTAAATGTGTTGAACTGAAAGAACGAATTGATGGTAATTTAAATTGCTATTTGTTGACTGACTAGGCATGCTAGATTTGGACTGATTAA
>JBBPDI010093294.1:0-11734 GCA_037974545.1 Cucumis variabilis | reverse complement strand
AGATTATCAGACTTAAAAACATAAAATAAATAAAAGTATTATAAATCAAATATAAAGTTTTCTAAAACTTACGAAAGCGTCCTCTGCAGCATGTGAAATAAACTCGCCACTACTACTCACATGCGTTTCTTTGAACAACTCGACATGATCTACAGGATGATCGTGCATCTTAGTGAGCTTTACCTGTCTCTAAAGAAACGACTTTGTGCCGCTCCTATGGGCTGTCGCGCCCTGACACCCTTACACATGTTTGATTGGTCCTACTTAGAAACTGAATCCCTCTTGGGCCAATGAGAGGGTGGGGCCCTTGTTCAAGACTTTGACTTTGTCCTTAAGGGAACAACGTATCTACCATCCCCAAGATGGGTAGGAGTGAATTTCGTCTTGGATCCCATGTCTCTAGCTATCCACCCAGTCTTACCTTTAAAATGGAAGGCTTATTGGACTAGCGCCATTGAGCTGCCCTCACCTATGCAAATCTAAAGATAATTTTGTGTGAAAAGAAGTTCATAGTTAGTCCAGACAAAGTAGACCGCATCCATAGTGTCCTCAAAATAAGGTACTGTTTGAACAAATATTGACCCATTTAAAGATAGCCTATTCTCAATCTTTATCATGCATATGTTCACTATTTTTATATTTTTATGCAGCTTATGAAAGTAGACTTTAATATGAATCCAACAACAAGAAAATCATCTAATTCAGAGTTCAAACAAAGAAGAACGAACAAATTAAACATAAAGGCTCATTTTGGTAAATATCAAAGAAGATTGACATATGTCTGTCAACTACACGTGCACGAGCCACCCAGACGTCACGAGTCTCCCCTCATGCACAAATTAATCATCTCATTTGAGCCTTCAATCTTTGTCTTCCCATCTCAGCCTATCTCCATGTGCCACGTGGCACAATCTCCTAGCGTCCCTTAGCCACCTGAGTTTGAATCCTAGCCAATGCATTTTAATTTTTTCTTCAACTTTTCCATGGCATTTTCATAATTATTTGTCAAATTTCTGAAATTTCTCTAATTTTCCGTATTTTTAAGTGGAAATGGACTTGAAAGTGTAATTTTGGACCCATTTGCTATAATTCTCCAAATTTTCTTATAAATACCCCAAATAATCATTAATTACTCATTCAATTCACCATTCCCTTCAAAATAACTCCCAATTTCTCCCAAATTCCAAATTTTTTACCCTCATTCTATAATTTTTGGATCTTCAACAAAATTTTCAGAATTATTGAAAATGCAAGACTAATTTCTTGAGGTAATTTGGACTTAGGTGATTCTAATCTTTGAGAATCTCATTGCTTTGATTTTTCATTATAATTAGGGTTTGATTAATCTTTGATCTTGATGTAATTTTTGTTAGGATCATCAATGAATTGTATCATGAAGTAGATCTTTGATTCAATTTTATTAATTCTTGTATTTTGATTCTTGATCTTTGATTTTTTTGTTCAATATTTGTAAGCAATTTACCCTAAGTATATCGATTAGTGCAAGATAAATTGAATTACTTGTTTCTACATAATAATTCTCTTGATTCTTGATTTTATCTCTCCCATTCTTGCAATTTTTTGATGTCTTATGAATTTCAATTGTTCTTGAGTCAAGTCTTGGAAATTAAATCCGTTCCTTTTTTAGTGCTCAAATTAATTCCCATTTAATTCCTTGGTTGCAATATTATGAATGATCTTGTAATCTTCTTTAAAGAAAAATTAGGGGTTTAGTTAAGATTGCAGGAATAAGTCTTACCCAAAGCACACCTTATAATAAAGAAGAGTAAATGCTTTCTCCATGCAAGCTTTCCACCAAGCAACAATCAAGAATCATCTAGGGGAGTACACTATTCCCCTTTCCTTTCTCTCTCCCTTTACTTTGCTTTCAACAACTTTGAGAACAAAGCAGATTTTTAAGTGGGGGTGGATTGTATGTTTTTTGATAATTAGCTTAACTTACATGTGTATGAAAATGGAGTACTTTTTTAAAAAAAATTCATACTTTTTCAAAAAAAAAATTGCATATCTGCACAACCCTTAAGCTGAGCTCGGGTTTGTGAATTGTCACAATTTGGAAATAATTATCATATTCTGGATGTACCTAAATACCATAAATAGATTAAGAATGAGTAAAGAAGCAATAAGAAAGATGGAGATGAGAGAGAAAGAGATAAATAGAGAGTTGTTCGACAAACTTCCTGGCAAGAAGTGATCATGCTCGTCGTCGAAATGCCTCAAGTTCACCCCAATCACCGCCTTCAAACACGAGCAATCAACACCTATCACCTCTTACCTGGTTACCAAAATTAATCCACTATCTCTCTAACCAATCCTTTTCAAGATCCTCTGCTCATCCCATTGATTTTTCTACTCCTCTTATTAACTCTCTACACCAACCATCCTCTATAAATATTCCTACCCTTGCAATTTGTTTTCATATTCTCTCTTCCCTTTCCATCCCTTGCTATCTGCCTCTTTATCAAAATGTCGTTTTCTAAGCAGTTCCCACATTACGGTTAAGTTGAGAAAAAATAATTCATTTTGACTTTAGATAAAAAGTAAAGATACATCCCCTTTCTCTTTACTGAAACTAGCCACCATAAATCTTTTACCATAGTACCTTGTACAGAAGAAATAGAATGGATGAAGAGTGCACTGAAAGCTTTGATTAGTACACCAAGAAACAACCGCTTCTTTCAAGAGACTAGAGGTGAAGGCTTTTCCATGTGGATGAGCAAAACTTTAAATAAGAGAGGACATCTAGCAGAAATCTTCAAAGTTGATGATAAAGATAGAAAAGAATATTGTCTACTTATCCTTGAAAATGCTAGTCAAGCTTGTTGGGAAGCTTTTCTAAATTTGTTGTCTTTATAATCACCAATAGAGTTGGAGCTTCAAACATTGGACAGTCAAGCAAGAATTCATATTACTCTTCGGCCTCGTACTTAACAGGAAACATCAAGCAAAACCATCTAACATATGCTGAGGTGATTTCTTCTGATAACTCCAGTTATTCTAGCTCATCTGAAAGTGTATACTCTAAAGATTTTTCATCTAATAATAGTAAAAAATCAAGAAAAGCTAAGGAACTTGAAACAAATATTAAGTGGGAGAGCATATTGTAATGACAAGGCGCCTTTTCCACGATGATTGGGAGAAAATAACTGAGAAGCTCCAAAGACATATTAAGTCAAAATTCCGATATCAACCTTTCCAATCAGAAAAGGCTCTATTATTTATGAATGACAAAGAACAAATTATGCTCTTGTGCAACAATAAGGGATGGTCGACGATTAGTAAGTTCTATGTAAAGTTTGAATTATGGTCAGATGAAATGCATGCATACCCCACCATGGTCCCTAGTTATGGCAGATGGATGACATTTAGAGGTCTACCTCTTCCTGCATGGAATATGAACTCCTTCAAATAAATTGGTGATGTTTGTGGAGGTTTGGTGGAAGTATCAAAGTCCACATAGAGGAAAACCGATCTTATTGACATCAGATTGAAAGTTAAAGAAAACTATTCTGATTTTATTTCAGCCCAAATATGTATTAAAAATGAGAAAGAGACTTATCAGATGGTGCAAATAATCTCCTTTACAGAAAGAAGATGGTTTAAATAAAGACATGTCAACATCCATGGAACCTTTACCAACAAGGCAACAAGAAACTTCGATGAATATGATCTTGAGGAAGAGATTTACAATATGAAGGGTTACTTAGCATATCCACTGAAAGCGACAAACAATAAAGAGTAAACTTCAGCCGGTAAA
Source organism: Cucumis variabilis (assembly GCA_037974545.1). Classification (NCBI taxonomy): domain Eukaryota; kingdom Viridiplantae; phylum Streptophyta; class Magnoliopsida; order Cucurbitales; family Cucurbitaceae; genus Cucumis; species Cucumis variabilis. The sequence goes on along the minus strand of JBBPDI010093294.1, from coordinate 7,956 downwards.
AAACGTAAGCATGAAAGAAGACAGAGCAATTCAAATTTCCAAAGCATGGGAAACAAGGCTATCATAATTTCTGATAACTCTGATGGTGGCAGACAATTGGGAAGCAGGCTCAAATCAGTCATCACAGGTAACATGCATACAGGGAAGGGCTTAATGTTATATAAGGATCAACAGAATCGTCCTTCAAACCATTACCAAAAAAGGAAAGTCTCCTTCACATCTGCAAAAAATGAAACTTTCTTCTACAACCTTGATAGTGCTTTTGCCAAACCAATAAGTAGTCAAACTCCAATTGCCAACCATAACATCACTTCATTAGCCGAGAGTCCTCCTAAGCCCATACAAATAAGTCCCCCCATTTATAGAAATGCTAAGAGAAGAAAGAAAAGTCCTAAATATATCTATAAGGCTAAATCAAAGCTTTTAGAGGACATAAAAGCCAAATCTGAAGAGCAGCAAAAGACAGTACAACATGAGATACATTTTGAAGTGATAAACCTAAAGGTGGACATTGGCAACATTTATCCCCTTTCAAATGACATGGATATTGAATTTATTTCAAGTCCTGATTCTATTATGGAAACACCTGATCAACAATCCCCTTCACAATCTGATATAATTAAGGACAACCTGGCAGTACTTGTCAACAAAGGGGAAGAGGATGTCAAAGAAGAGAAGTGGCTGGGGGAAAACGACATCAATGAATATGATTTTCAGAAGAAATTAATCACTTGGCTCAAGAACAACAACCTGGTACTAACACCATACCTTGGCAATTATCTAAGCTCTTTGGGAGTAAAAGCACCAATGGAAAAAAATGATGAGCATAGTATAGAATCATCGGGGACAAATAGTTCCTCATGAAAATCTTAGCTTGGAATGTAAGAGGGATTGGCTCTTCCCAAAAAAAGCCCAAATAAAACATTTTATTTCTGAGTATGCTTCTGAGTTTGTTTGCTTATCTAAAACTAAATTTATGAATATTAATAAAAAATTGGCAAAGTCTATATAGAGCTCTATCAACATCAACTTCTTATTTAAACAGGCCATTCGTAGATCGGGTGGTATTTTATTAATGTGGGACGACATTAAGCATCAACTTATCAATTCTGTTATAGAAGAATTCACAGTCTCTACAAATTTTGTTAGGCCAGATGGTTACAACTGGTGGATAACCTCTATGTATGGTCCTGTAAACAGGAAAAAGAAGGAAAATATTTTGGTAGGAGCTAACAAATCTTGATTCTACCTGTGGATCAAATTGGCTTCTAGCTGTGGATTTCAATGTTACTAAATGGAGTAATGAAACTTCATCAAACAACCACTCAAAATATAGCATGGCAAAATTGAATTCTCTCATCCTCAGCCTTGGCTTGTATGATCCTCCTTTGACAAATGGTTTATATACATGGTCCAACCGTAGGGACTCCCCGGTGCTATCCAGGCTTTACACATTTCTGTACACTCCATCATGGGAGTCTAGATTTTTAAATCTATGTACTCAGCTTCTAATAAAAGCTTCTTCCGACATCTTTCCAATTGTTTTAGAATTAGATAATTTGAATAGGGATCGGTTCCCTTTAGAATCAACAATTGCTTTCTAGAAGATAAAGGCCTCCTAAGCAAAGTGACAAAATGGTGGCAAGATACAACTCAAGAAGGTCATCTTAGATATGCTTTTATGAGGAGGTTAAGAAATCTATCGAGTTTTGTTAAAAGTTGGCAGTTAGAGCTAAAGATTGCTAACAAAAGAAACTTGGAATCTATCAAATCTGAAATAAATAAAATTCACATGATGGAAGCACAGAATAATATGACAGAGATTGATAGTAATAGAAGGAAATCTCTAAAGACAAACCTTGCAGACTTCATTTTTAAAGAAGCTCAATATTGGGCTCAAAGAACAAAACAAGTTTGGCTGAAGGAGGGTGATGAAAATTCAAAATTCCTCTACAAAGTTTGCAATGCCATATAGAGGAGAAATCAAATTTCAAATATCTTTGATGAAAGCGGCTGTTGCTATAATACCAAATTTGAGATAGAAATAATTTTTGTTGAACACTACAGCTTAATATACTCACCAAGTACTTTTACACCTTTGGTCATTGGGAATCTTCACTGGCATCCTCTAGAAGCTTTTCAAGCCTTATCCATTATTGCTTCTTTCATCGTTGAAGAAATCAAAGAGTCTATTTTCTCTTTTGAAAGCAATAAATCTCTAGGGCCTGATGGATTTACAATCGATTTCTTCAAAAAAAATTTGGAACACTTTTAAGCCAAATATATTGGATGTGTTCCAAGATTTTTTTAGAAATAGTGTGGTCATTCGGAACATGAATGAAACTTACATCTCTCTTATTGCCAAGAAAGATAAATGCAAGTTGGCTTCAGATTATAGACCAATCGCTCTCACTACATCCTTATACAAGATCCTTGCAAAAGCACTAGCTACCAGACTAAAGCCTCTTCTACCATACATTATCTCCAACAAACAGATAGCTTTCATCAATGGTAGAGAAATCATTGATGCAATCCTAATTGCAAATGAAGTTGTAGACTATTGGAAGATAAAGAAGATAAAAGGCTTGATTTTCAAACTGGATATTGAAAAAGCCTTTGACAAGATCAACTGGAATTTCATAGATTATATCTTGAAGAAGAAGCATTTTCCTGATAAATGGAGGAAATGGATACATTCCTATATATCTTCAGTTCAATACTCAATTCTGATCAATGACAAACCTAGAGGGAGAATCTCTCCGAATAGAGGAATCAGATGAAGAGATCCTATATCTCCTTTCATTTTTGTGTTAGCTATGGATTATCTCAGGAGAATTCTCCAACATCTTGAGCAGGAAAGGCAAATCACAGGTATCTTAATCAAAGATATAAATTTAACACACATCCTCTTTGCAGATGATATATTACTCTTCGTTGAAGATAGTGATGAAAATATTAGAAACCTCTAGTTTGCTATTCACCTTTTTGAGAAGGCAACAAGTTTAAATATCAATCTCAAAAAGTCTACCATCTCTCCGATTAATGTCTCAAAAGAGAGATCAAACCAAATTGCAGCTAGTTTGTGCATAAAGAGGATTTTCTCCCTATTCCATACTTGGGGATGCCTTTTAGGGACAATCCTAAATCAAAGTCTTTTTGGGATAATATAACAAAGAAGATCCAGAAAAATTTAAACAACTGGAAATACTCTTTCATCTCGAAAGGACGAAGAATTATTCTCATCAATTCTTCTTTTGCGAGTCTACCTATATATCAACTCTCGGTATTTAAAGCTCCAACACATATATATAAAACCATTGAAAAATACTGGAGGAACTTTCTTTGGAGAGGAAATTATGACAACATTTCCATATCAGGTATCCATAAAAACAAACTCAATCTGATCAAATGGGCCTATGGTTACAACCCCTCTAGACTTTGGAGGCGTGGTTATTACTCCAATCTCTGCTACAAATTTTGCTCTACTCACAAAATGGCTCTGGAGATATCTAAATGAACCAAATATTCTCTGGAAATCCTTCATTGATGCTAAATATTATTCTGCTAGAGATATGGAACTAATTCCCACCCTTGCAAAACACTGTAGCACCAAAGCTCCTTGGAGATCCATTTGCAAATTTACTGATTGGTTCAACTCAAAAGTGGAGTAGAAATTAAACAATTGCAGTTTACTATCTTTTTGGCATAGAAATTGGAGCTTAATGGGTTCTCTAAGTAGATTATATCCAAGATTATATTCTCTCTCCACAAAGCAAAATAGTTACATTAGAGATATATGGAATGTGAACAACAAATCATGGGATATACACAGTAGAAGTCCTCTTAGAGATAGAGAAGCTTTACAATGGAGAATTATATCCAAGATTACATTCTCTCTCCACAAAACAAAATAGTTACATTAAAGACATATGGAATGTGGACAGCAAATCATGGGATATACATAGTAGAAGACATTTGAGAGATAGAGAAGCTTTACAATGGAGAATTATTTAGAGCAACCTTCATTCTCTTTCGAATAACAATCACAGGAATTGTCCTATCTGAAAGCCAAATAAAAATGGATCATTCTCTATAAAATCTGTCATCCACATTAATGCCACCTTTGCTGTTGCCTCAGAATTAGCAGTTCCCTTCAATAAATTATGGAATTCGAAAGTCCCTAAAAAATGTAAATTCTTCCTCTGGACAGCTGCATACAAAGGTATCTTCACTATGAAGACTATTCAAGGGAGGCTAAAAAATCATTGTCTCAATCCTAATTGGTGCATTCTATGCAAGAAAAGCAATGAGACAACAAATCATATTTTCCTCAATTGCTCTTTCATAAAAAACATATGGAGTAAAGCAAAGAGTCATTTCTATTGGGAGCACATTGATGATAACTTCTCGACGTTAATCAATACCATTTGCTCCATTAATACAAAGACTAAAAAATGTGTAATGAGTAAACCACTACTCACTGGGCTCGTTTAGCTCATCCTTTCTAAAATATTTTCCTACTTTTCAGATAGTGACTGTGTACTCGAAGCCTAATTCGTTGTTTTCTGTCTGCTAAAGGATTTACTTTCATTATCGCATGTGTCTTGCTGTATTTACGTTTAGTTAGTTTTCCTTGTTCTGTCAAGACTTACGTTATAAAAATTCAGTTGTGGGTTCGTATGTAAAGTTATGTTTTGTCTGTATATGAATCTACCTATGGTTTTTGTAAAATATAAAAGAGTTTCCTCGATTATGTTATTTATAAGTCATGTGTTAGCTAAAAAAAAGTAAGGTTAAGTGCCAACTAGTGTAATTCTTGAAGTGGACGATATCGATTGGCTTCACATCACGTCTTGAGTCAAGTAGGCAGGTGCTCAGGGTGGGGTGTGACACCCAGATAGCTATCAGGCTAATGAACAAACCTTCCACTATGTCGAGGCTCTCTCAACTTTTAAGAAGGATGTAATTGACAAGATTTTCTAGTTATATCAACTACTTTAGTTGATGAACTAGAGATATTTTTAGAACTTTTAGAAATGCCACTTAATACTAGTTTGTCGTGTGGTTGATGATCCTTGATGTGGTCTTCCTCTATGGATGTGGCATTTGTCAATACAAATACCTTATTTTCTTAAGGATCATAAAACAAACCACCTTTAGTTTTCTTTGGATAACCTACAAATAGACACAATTTTAAACAACGTTCCAATTTTTTAGGATTTTGAACCAACACGTGTGTCGGACATCCCCAAATTCTAAAGTGACATAAACTACTTTTACCTCCTTTCCAAAGCTCATATGGTGTTTTAGAAACACTTTTAAAGGGAACGTTATTCAAAATATGGACAGCGGATTCTAGTGCATATCCCCAAAAGAAATCAGGCAAGTGAGAGAACCATGTCCAACAAGGTTCAGTTTCTTCTTTCTGATACACTGTTCTACTTAAGCATACTAGATAGAGAGAGTTGTGACTTGATTTTGTACTCTATCAAATAGTCTTACAATCTGAAGTTCACATACTCTCCACCTCGATCTAATTGAAGCATCTTTATAGTTTTACCTAATTCTCAACTTAGTCTTATATTTTCTGAACTTTTCAAGAGAATCGGATTTGTAATGTTGTAGGTAAACTTGATCAAATCTTGAATAATTATCAATGAAACTGATGAAATATTCTTATCCTCCCTATGTTTTGACATTCATTGGTCCACAGAGGTTTGAATGTATGAGCTCTAAGGGTGCTTTTGCTTTCAAATCTTTTCTAGTAAGAGATCTCTTGGTGATTTTCCATTCAAGATAAGATTCACATTGAGAGAGTAATCTTTTAATTGATTTAGAAGTCAAATCTTAACTAATCTTCGAATTGCTAATCTTCAAATCGCATTAAGACTTAATGTAACCAAATCTTAATACCATATGTGATCATTAGAAGAAACCTTTTGTCTTTTATACTAACCAATTAAGTATTAAAGACAAATTTTGCTTTAGTTAGTCTTAACTTATATAAGTTGTTCATAAGTATAACAAACTTGAGTATATTATTTAGAAAAATGAACACTTCATATTTTCAAAATATATTCAAAATGTTTGTTCCAAAACACAAAAGATAGACATTAAATTTCTCAAATGTTTAGAAGCATACAAAACATCTTTAAGCTAGTATGATATATCTATCAAAACAACTTTAGATCTTCTACTGCTTCAGTGGAGACAACCTCTTCAGTTCTAAACTTTAAGGATGATCTCATCTTCCACAAGCTTTACAAGAATTAGTTTCCTGATATAAGAAGTAAATATGATTAGAGACTTCTGAATCTTGTATTCAGGTTGAAGTATCGTATTCCACTAAGCATGTTTCAACAGCTAGTAAATCATATTTACCTTGTACTTTTTTCTCAGCTTTCTTCTCAGCAAGATAGTTTGGGAAATTTCTTAGCAAATGCCCATTCTGGTTGCAGTGGTAACATCTGCATTTAGCAATTTTCTTTGCCTTATTGTTCTTGGGAGTCTTCTCCTTTTCCTTCTTCTTCATTTGTGAAGGTTCAACTCTAGTCTTAGAGGAAGATCCTCCCACTAACTCTTTTTCTTTGGTAGCAACATTTTCTTTCACTTTCTTTCATTTATTCTTGGTAAGGTTTTGGAATCGTTGAACCTCATTTAGAAGAGTGGTCAGAGTGAACTCTATTTTATTCTGAGATGCACTTGTCTGAAATGCTACAAAACTCTTTAGAAGAGATTGTAAAATAAAGCTCACCTGATTTGCCTCATCAATGAGACCATCATTTACATTAGTGATATTGAAGTGCATCATCATATCTAGGACATATTCTCTAATAGAGGTTCTTTCCTTCATTTGCTTGGTGTAAATATGCTTAATTACTTCGTGTCTTAGGGAGTATGACGGTTGCCCAAACATATCCTTTAATGACTTCATATTCTCTTTGGTCCTTGCTAAGGATTCATGTTTCTTTGTCAAAACATTACACATGCTTGCAAGAATATAGACATGGGCCTTTTCATTAGCTTTGGCCCATCGATCACATGCTTTTAGAGCAATTTGATTAGCATTTGAAGCAAGGTTTGAGAACATTCCTCAGTTAAGACAAATCTTAAATCATCAATTACAAGTATTGTATTCAAATGAGATTTTCATGTCACATAATTGTCACCATTAAGTTTCTCGAAAGCTAAAAGTTGAACTATAGAGTTATTCATGCTGAAAAGATAAATATATTCATTTAGAAACTACAGTCACTCAAGAAGCCAATCTAGTTTAGCAAACACTAATAATGTACCCATCATTATAGAGTTTTTCAATGATATTTCAAAGGTTTAGAATAATCTCTACCAAGAGGTAGTCGATTACTCCTCCTTTGAACCAAGACAATCTTGACTAAATGCTAACTCCTGAAATCTCATATTTCAATAGCACTTTAGTTATCGCTACTTTGGTCGAGAATCTACTAACTCCTTAGTAATTCTTGTAAGTGTAACCCGCCATTTTAAAATCTTAGAGATAAGAATCATTATGCTCTTGAAATTGGAAAGTCAATATGAAAACCAATCTAAGAGACCCTATCCATATACAGAGTTTGCGGTGTTTCAAATCCTATAATACAGCCCTCCGATTGGTAAGGTCGCTTTAGGACAGACATGCAGGTGCATTATAGGAAGAGACCATGGGATGTGTTGTTACATATGTAACGACCTAACTTTTCTAACAAAGTCAAAGTAATTAATTTTTGACAAGACACTTTGGTTGACACAAAACATAGTAAAATTTAATTGAAACCATAAAGTCAAAAAAAACTTAAGTTCGGGCCCTGTTTCAAATAACCAAAATCTTTCAAAGTACAATTTTCAAAATAACAATTCAATTACAAATATTTCTAAACAGTCTCATTTACTAAGAAAGTATGAAAAACATAGAGCGGAAGCATTTGAAGAACATTCCCC